>JAPYZD010001130.1:0-37415 GCA_030522725.1 Ichneumoninae sp. B BG-2022a | reverse complement strand
ATGATACAGATGCGTTTCATATGATTTCTTTTTTCATTCGGTCGGAACGTTGATTAACGGAAATGAAATGCTGGAAGTCATTGTAAATGTGCACGTGCAGAGCAGTTCTTCTTCTTCCAGCATACATATCTGGGGAACAAATACTTGTAAGATCCGCGCGAATTCGATTGTTGCGTTTTTTTTTCTTTTCTTTTCTTTCCATGGTTTAATGAGGAACTTTCGCTTCTACTCGATCAACGTTGATCCTATCTTACCCATACAATTTCCTCCTTCCTTCCCTTCACAGTTTCCTCGATCGATCAGCAATTAAAAAAAAAGAATGAAACTGATATCAATCCTAGAGCCAAGTCAGTAACGAAAACGTTCGCCCACAGCCGAATCGCTAGGACGCGAATTTCGGAATTCTCGATCTACGATTCAAGTGCCTTCTTCTGGGTGGGAAACGACATTTCCATCGTTATGCCGGCGCTGCTGCGTCTATATCTCGATCCAAGATCGTTATTGTTGCGAGGCTTGCGTTTACTGAGATGTCGCTCGACCCACTTCAGCATAGTGAGTACGGAATCCGTGCTGGGAAGTCGTCGCTCAGCGGAAGTGCGAATGATGTGTGAAGAGGCTACGCGAAAGGTTGCAGCCATACCCTTCAATGCCTAAAAAAAGAATCCAAAAAGTAATTAGAATTTTGAAGTTTTTAGGTACGATAAAAAAAGGGTACCGACCTTCATGGCATCCTCGTCGGTCGCGTCGTCACCGGCATATATAATTCTGATCCTCTCGCTCCAATCGAGGCCGAAGGCGGTACGCAGGATATAAATAGAAGCACGTCCCTTGTTCCATTCCACCGGTGGCTTAGCCTCGAGAGCGCAGTGGGCCGAGCACGCTTTGAAACCCGTGTCCTCGATCAATTTTTTCGCAGCCGCAACCATTTCTTTCCTGCCGGCCATCGGAGTCTCACGATAGTGGAAGGTCAACAGGGCACCCTTGTTCTCCACCCAAGCGCCATCTCGACAAAGCTTCGTGAAAAGAAAAAAAAACATAGTCAAAACCATATTCGTCTGGAAGTCTAATTTTTGTTTAAGTTCCAGACTTGGAGATCGAAAATAACCTGGCCATTTACGATTCCATCTTACTCTATTTTATTTCCTGATATATGGCCCATTCTCTGATAAATAGTACTCTGTACTACTCCGTCTTAGTTATAGGTAAATGTCCACATAATATTAGCGCTTCTTGTAATGCCATGGTAGTTACGGGGATTTATCCCAGTACCCAATAAAAACGATGTATTTATCTATAATTCACCTGATCCTGAAGAGCCTGCATGAGACCTGCGACTTTGTTCTCAAACTCGGCCGGCATCGGATGGACGAATTTGCTACCGTCCGGATGAAGTATCTCGAGTCCATGATTTCCGGCGTAAGTTATACCCTCGATGCCGACCATACTCTTGACGTTGTTGACGTTCCTCCCGGATATTATAGCGATGTAGACGTCAGGCGTGTTGCTCAACCTCTGCAGCACGTTCTTAGTCTCGATCGGAAGAGTCGCGAGATCCGGATGCGTGGCGATCGGCGCGAGCGTGCCGTCGTAATCGAGTAGGAGTGCCAATTTGTGGTTGTCGCCAATATATCTAGGGGACATGCGCCATCACTCGATCGTTACCCGGCTTTCATTATGAGTCAGGTCGCAACTGCACGCGCGGGCCCGCCGCTTTCCAAAAGCATGTTTTTTTTTGTTTCTTTTTTTTTCTAACTTTTTTTGCCATTTATTATCCGCGTTACTTGCATTGCCATCGTCCCAGGCAGCATGCGCTACTTTACTCATCCGTTTTATTATTAATATTATTATTATTATTATTTTTTTTGTTTTTCTATTAAATTTCTTTCTTGTTTCCTTCAGATATGTGCCCACGCGCCGTCGTACCCAAACTCATGCGCCTCTCTCTTATACCGCTACATTTATCCTCATCAGTTGTGCGATAACTTAACCATTAAAACTTATGTACTAAAGCATGTGCTGGTCGGGCCCAGTCATGCAAGTCTTTTAACGACGTTGGCACCTACTTGCTCAAATAGTCATCGAAGTCGTCGATCGTCACCGGCTGCATCGTCGTCGCACCGACCGAGTCTCTCTCGTCCAGAGATCCCATGACTTGCAGAAAGGACTTCATCCAGTAATTAACGTCGTACAGACGCTCGCGACGACGCAAATGGTTCATTCGAAGAGTACGCTCGTCCTCGGGCATCGTTAGAGCTCTGGGAAACAAAAAAAAAAAAAAAATGAACATCGTGAAGATAAAAAAAGAAAACAAATAAAAATTATCGGGAAATCATTATAGCGAAAACTACCTGTGGATGACCTCGGCGGCTTCATCGATCTCGTAGGGGTTGCATATGAGGGCCTCGTGCATCATCTCACCGGCTCCGGCGAACGGCGAAACTATGAGGACTCCTGGTGGCGAATTTATTTGACAAGCGACGAACTCCTTCGCGACAAGATTCATTCCGTCTCTGAGGGGGGTGACGAGAGCGACCGCGGAGTCCCTATAGTGCGCTGCCAATTCGTCCTGGCTGACGCAACCGTAGATGTAGCGAATCGGCGACCAGTTGGGAGTCGTGAAACGTCCGTTTATGCTGCCGATAAGCTGATCGATCTCGAGCTTCAGATCCTGATACTCGCGAACGTCGGTCCTCGATGGCACAGCGATTTGGAGAAGGGTAACTTCTTCCCGATGCTCCGGATGCTTCTCGAGCAGCATCTCGAAGGCCTTAAGCCTGTGAACCAATCCCTTCGTATAGTCCAGACGATCGACGCCGAGCACGATCTTCTGATTCGTCTTCATGACCTTCGGCGCCGTCTCCGCAAGGGACACGAATCGGTCGAAGGGAATTCCAATCGGCAACGGACGAACCCGGACCGATCTACCGCCATGCTCCACAAGCAGATTCTTACGGTCCACACGGCAACCCAAACTTCGCTGACAACAGTCAACGAAGTTCAAACAGTAGTCCTGAATATGAAAACCAACCATGTCGCAACCTGGAATTTAATACGACAATTTATTCACGCCGCCCAGTTATTCTTTCCTCCTTCGTTTTTCAATCCATTAATGGGCACTGGCAATGAAAACCACCATTCCTTCCGTCGTGATTACCAACTTTTTACACATTGAGAAAAATAAATTGCTGGAAAAGCGTTATTTGGTAGGTAGGCATTTTTTTTTATTACACGCGATGGGAAAATGCCGGTTTTTGTGCACTTTATTTCACAAGGTGCGAAAAACTCCGTTTTCACACCTTGTGAAATCAAATTTTGTTAGATACTCGTGCAAAAAACGTTTTCTGAACTCGTGTGATTGCAACACTCGCCTTCGGCTCGTGCTGCAAACTCACGCTCGACAGAAAAAGTTTTTTCGCACTCGTATCGAAATGTAGTATTTTGTAACATGTGCACGAAAATTCTAATAATTTAAACATATCCACTATCCAAGGAGATTGAAAAAAAAATGTAGGTATGTAAAAAAAAAACAAAATTAAAAAAAAAATTGAAAAAAAAAACCATAGTCCGGAACTAACCGAGCATGCCCTGGAGGATCTCATCGGCCCAAGGGAAGAGTCTGAAGATGTCCCACGGTGGGAAGGGAATGTGCAGGAAGAATCCCAGCTTCAATCGAAGATTCTTCTCTTCGGCCGCTTGTCTTATCCAATTGGCGGCGAGCATGAGATGATAGTCGTGCACCCAAACAAGGGGTGTGCCATTGTTTTGATTGTTCTGATTCTTGTGGACAATCTCCAGAGCGGTGACCTACGAAGCATCGATTAAACGGCGAGCGTTACAATTAAGAGAGAAGAAAATGGATCTGTTACACTTGCTGATGCGCAAGTCGATAAAAGTAAATCGCGTCGGCACTCACGGTCTTTGCGGCGAATTCTTTATTTACGGCGACGTAAGAGCGCCAATCCTCGGCGATAAAGGTCGCTCTGTCGGGCATCGAGTGAAAAAGAGGCCAGAATGTACCGTTGCAACAGCCATTGTAATACGAATCAAATATTACCGGCTCCACATGCACCGCTACCACCTGAAACAATAATTTGAAAATTTATTGATGGTGGTAAAGAAAAAGTATATTATATCGTGCTACAAGGGAGAAAAGGGAGTGCGATTTTCGCCGAGTGTCAAGTTTGCTGCCCGTCGGGAGCGAGGGCAGAAATCACACGAGGTGAAAAATCGCCCCCTCCCGTGTCGCACACAATACGTTTTTTTCGAGTTCGTTACACTTCATTCCGACATTTCCGTCGGATAATCTTCATATTCGTAAATGATCATTACTGCCGCGGAACTTCCGGAGGAAGTAATGAAACAGGGTATTAATTATCATTGGTGAATAATAATAGGCGATTTTCATCGGTGTAGCACGCAAGGAATGTGCTTACTGTAGCGAAGTCAGGGGAAAAAAATCTTTCTTTCATGGTACAAAAAAAATGTATTAAAAAAGAACATTGTATCGCTTTTGTAGCTAAAAGAGGGCAACGCGAAGGGTCGAGCGTTCAGGGTCGCGATTATTACTTCGATGTCTGTTTGAGACTACATGATCGATAAGAGTAATGACATAAAAAAAAAAAAAAAGAAACTCATTTCTGTAGGGTGAAAGAAACCGGGATAAGAGAATCGGAGGCAAACAGCCCGATCTCCATAGTGAGAGAGCCTCGTAATCGGAAGCGCACATAGAGTATGCGAGCGCAACGACGGCAAGTCTCGCAGTGCAGCGATAAGTCGCTGTTGAACCATTCGACGACGCGCCTTCCATCGTCCCTCGGTTAATTACTTATTATTCTTTCGATGTGAGTACTTTATTTACTCGTCGGCTCGATGGCGAGGAAAGCGCGAGTCGCGTCATTGGCTGGTGGACAATGGGGCTCGTCGAGCGACGATTGTTGCCACACACTAGCGATAAGTTACAATTTCATTGTCTATAGCAGATATATAATTTAAAAAATTATAATAATGATATGCTGATCCATGAAATGTCTTCGTGACGCATCACTGTATCTCAAATTTGTCCAAAAGTTATGGATTAAAATTGAAAAGGATATTTATAAAAACAACTGAAGGGTCGATTCAATCTTTCACCGTTATTCGTGATTGGGTATCAACATTTTAAATAATTGACCCAGTCTGCGGGTAATCTATCATTTCGTCAACTTCCCGAGAGTCGGTGGAAAAAAAAAGTTGACTCGTCACTCCCAACTCGCGATAAATCGTGCGAGATAAAAAGAAAGACGTCGAAGAAAAAGACGCCAATGACAATGCTCCGATCGGGTAGACCACCCCAAAGACCAAACGATAAGCAATCATCTCGCATTATGATTATTATAAATACAAACAAAACTCGGGTTATCTCCTCCTCCTCTTCTCCCCGCTGCCTTCACCTTTCGTATTGTGAAAAAAAGGCAAAGCCTTTTTGACGTGATTGCATAAATATCAAACGGGGCAATGTTTTCTTTTAAAAAATGTAAAAAAAAAAGAAAAAAAAACAACGAAACGCTACGCCGGAAAATGTTCGAGGCACTGTAAAAAAAAAAAAAAAAATTAGTTTGGAAATTACCGGCATTGGAAGCTTTTTTTTACATAACCTGTTTCTGAAATTTTAATTCATGTAAATTTTAATTCACACATATGCGTTGATTTTACAGTAAAATTTTTATTTTTAATAATAATTTTTGTAAATTTCAGGCAAAGATTTATAATTTTAATATCCGGTATTTTTATTTTACAAAAAAAAAGTACATAAAATGTACAATTTATTTGTACACTGCGTGCAAGGGCACTCGGATACTCTTATATTATACGTGTTGAATTTTCATTCTCGTCTCGTCACTCGCAAAGACTTTTTTAGTCGATTGCATAAATACGCAGAGATATTCTAACGAGGCAATGTTTTCGTAAAAAAAAAAATAATAATAAATCCTATCCGTCGTCTATATGTAATTACACGCAGATACGTATAAAATTTTCGAGTCATTAACGAGAGTTGAACATTATCTGTGTCATGTGTAGCGGGCAGCAAGGGCCCCCTCGGATACGTCGATGTACGTGTTGAATTCTAGTTCTCGTCTCGTCACTCGCAAACGATAACCCCGTCGACCCTGTGTCACCGTGGATCACATCTCCGGTTAACCGACCACGTGGAACACGCGTCACGTCGCTATGTACCGCGTGACGATAATCGGTGGATATACGACCCTCTTTGAGAACTCGATATTCGTATCGTTGTAATTTAACAACAAAACAAAAGTAGGACGCATACGCGCACAGGAAATTAATCGCGGTTTGATAACGATCGGTCGTAAATCGATATTTCGTTTTTATACCGATTGCAATATATATAATGCAGTTAATTCCGACGGATCTTCACGTCGCTCGTCGACGAGTTAATTATTATCGTACTGTTTGGCGAGATCGTAAAATTAACGTCGGCGAATTTTGTGTGTGTTTTTTTTCTTTTTTCTTTCTTTTTTTCTTTTTTTCCCCGCTGCAACAACACAACGACGACGAACGAATTGCAACTCTTATCTGTTAACACAGTCGAGAGCTTCGTTTGAGCGACAGATGAATTTTTTGTCTTGTTTCTTTTCTTTTTGTCAATATCACGAATGCGCACAGAGAATATTATCGCAATGGTAATAATCGTAGAATCATGTAACTCGAGAACACATAGTTCCTCAATGCTTCCACCGTTGTTTTGAAACCAGCTGTGCACTATAGGTTTAGTTCGAGATTTCACGTGATCGCTGAATGCGAGACGACAGTGAGTGAACGACTGTTTACGATAGGGAAATATCCAGGGGAGGGTTTCCACGATTTGCCTACTTCCCGAATTATCGAAACACGGCGTTACCGACAACCCATGGGTTCTTCAATTTTTTTATTCACAAATTTTCAATTACCAATAATTAATTCCCTGGAATTTACCTGATTTTCTGGGTAGATTAAAAAAATTCTGATAATTCAGAATTTTTCAGATTTTTCCTGAAAGCCTTTCGGTGCACATCCAGAAAGCGGCGAACGATAGACAACACGACGGCATTGCACAAAGGTTCGAACATAACGTCTACACCGCCAAGGCCACGAAACAGTTATACATATGCAAGCACCCTCTCGTAAACTCGTATATTAATAGACATAGTTTCGTCTTTCGCGACTGGCAATGACTAAGTGTGCGGTCGATAAAGCCGCACAATGTTAATTGTCTTAATCGTGTTAGAGGGAAACTCGTTCGTTATTGCAAAGCATATTTTCTCGTCGATTTTCATCTCGATACACCGCGCCAGTCGCGAGAGACTGGAAACCATCGAGTACATATATTCGGATATATCTGGCTTTCGCTAATATTCAACTCAGTCAAATTGTACGTCTGATTTTTAGATCAAACGTTGAATTTTTTATAATTAAGTTGAAATATAAGTTAATTTTTCTTTTTTTTTTTTTTTTCTTTTCGTTGTCTCCCGCGGCCACGCGTTCGAAGATAAGCGTTCGAATTCTTGGTTTGTTCAGACTCGCGGCCAAGAATTACTAGTTGAATCTAAAAATAAACGAATGAATTGCGCGAAACGCTTTTCCAGTCGATAATAATTGAAAATACCGAACGTTGCGCGAACGATAACTCACGGAACTGGAAGGGATCTGAGCATTGAATTTTTTAAACTATTTTTCTGATCGACATGAAATCCTCTTACCTTGCTGGACAAAAGGCCGGCCGTAGGAGTTCTGTCATTCGGGTCAGATTCGGGAATCGGCTCGTTGCGATTTTCCATGTGCATTCCCGGCCATCCTACCCAAACACCTTTGCCACTTATGACTACCGGCGCAACAGCGGTAACGAGGCCTCCGGCACTGTAAAAAAAAGGTTACACATTAACTTTTGATAATTATTTATCGTTCGACTGCGCAAAATAAGCTTTACATGCTGTTTAGTCTAACGACGATGGAAAGTCGACCGTGGGAATCATAAAAATGAAATCCGACACGAGTGCGCACGGAATAGTTCAATCGGTACTAAATGGTATTTACCTTGAATATTATTTTTATCGTTAAACATGTCACGAGTGAAGACAATTGAGAGAATGGTATAGGAAATGCAAGTACATTTTTTTGTTTCTTCCAGGGACGAGAAAATAATTTTTTTCTTCTGTCGTTCGACGATATTTGGGACAAATTTTTTAAATGTTTATTCGTTTTACAAACGTTTCTTATCCACAGACATTAATAGTTTTATTCTCGTTGATTTAACAGTTAACAAAATAAAAGTTGTTAAGTTAATCGTATGTAAATGTACATGAGAAAATTTTGGAAGTTTGTGAACGAGAAAAGATTCTAAAATTTACAAACGTTTTTTTACTGTTTAGAGTATTTTTCTTCTTTTTCAAAATTTTTGTTGCTTTAATTATACGAGATACTCCTAATCATTTAGATTTGGCCTACGCAAAGGGGTCGTCAAAAGAGATTGACCGGCGAACGTTCCCGCACGTGCGGTCACAGCTGAGATGAAAAAAAAAAAACAAAAAAAAGCAACGCTAGACACAGCGCTGCGTTGACCCATGAACTCACTTCACGTTTCAAGTTAACAGACTAATCGTTGATACGGGTCGCGCTTAGAGCACGTTACCGGACCGCCCACTTCGAAATTTGAAAACCACGCGATTCCTAATCAATGGAGATTTTCCGGAAATTTCTGTAGCATATCCATCATCATATACACGAAGTGATCGATTAAACCAATCAACGAATTCAATAAGCGGACCATTCGGAATCGACGGCAGCAGATATTGCGGACAAATTGGATTCTTAAAAAAAATTGTCTCGTTGTCGCGTTCGTTCACCTTGGCGTAATGTAGATTTCTTTATTGAGGCATCACACACTTGCTCGGCCTGTTTTTCCGAGGGTGAGACACGATCGTGAGCCGGGCAATATTTTTAAGCGATAACCGTATGCCCTCTCGTCGTCTTGTTTGCTCATTTCTTTACATTTTTCTTCCTTTTGCTTTCATTTTTTTTTCTTTTTTTTTATTGTTTGATCCGGGAAATGAGGACGCGGGAGCTCCCCGAGTTCTACGAAACGGGTGAAGAGATCGTTCGGACTGAAAATCATGCGTAGGGCACATGATTCGACGGATAGCCGAGACATTTCGTCTATCCGTTATGAAAGGAAATTCTGTTAAAAATCACTTACTGAAAATCAATAATATTCCTCACGAATAAAAAGTATGTATACTATATATTTTCATCACCGGATAACCGTGCGATAAAATATTTCGTTGTTTCTCCCCGCGATAATGCACTAATCGACCGACAGCGATGCTCTCCTTTCGCAACGCCAATGTAATTTTTGTTTTAATTTAATAATTTTTTGTAATCGACAATAATCCAAAATCGAAACGATAATATTTCGATCGGGTTCTAACGATTTTCACCTCGAATCACGGTTAATTTTATCGTGCACCTTGAATTACATTTAAAAAATTGTATAAAACTGTACACGAAGACGGTGAGTACACAACTGTACACAAATGCGGTAATCGCCGCGTCGAAATTGGGATAAAAACAAAAAATGGCCGTCTACCTGAGCCACGAATATCCGTGACGACACGAGAGTCGGTTGAAAACTCGGACGCAGGTAATTCGACTACCCGATAACTGAACCAGTGAATAATATATATATATTTTTTTTTTTCAATGATTTCGAAACGAGGTATACAATAAATCGACACTGACCTGGCTTTACGTTCCAGCAGCCCGTTTGTGTCGTTCCTCTTGAGCACGAAGGGCAACCTGTTGCTCACGACGATCATACTTCCGGACGACGTGAAACTCCTGGATTCTGTAGACATGTTGGCGAGTACGTTTTAGCTAATTCGTCTCGGGTCTCGTAATATAGTCAATCAACGGACAGTGAGTCTATCTATACTCGTTTCTCCTCCGTTCAAACCGTTCTCTCTCCCTCTTTTTTCCCCTACAGCGTGTATGCGTGTTTATGTATATGCGTATATATAATTTTTCCTCCTCTCTATACTACTCAATAACTATCTTGCGCGATCAGCGTGTGTCCTAGATATTATTTACGCGTGAGTGATATTCGATAGACAGAGGCTTTTATACCGCGTGGGTGAAATAATCAGATTGATTTTTTTATTTTTATTCGTAATTCGTTCGTTATTCGTTAATTTTAATAAAAAAAAATATAATTGTCGTTTTCGCGAGGTCGAGAGTCGTTATCCTTCTTCCTTTCTTTGGTCCCCTTTCAGCCTTCGATTGATAAAATATATATATATATGTCCGTGTCGTTCACTTCTTCCTTCGAACTTCGATGTTAATTTCGCTAAAGACCCATGATTCACGACGTGGTTCTTCCTCTTCTTCCTCTTGGCCGTTTAACGAATCTGATTGTATCTCTATCTCCCGATGTCTCGAGCTTGTGTTCGAGCGATTTTGTATGTTGCGTTTCGAAGTACCGAAGTAACACTGAAGTGATCACGCTACGGAGCCGTCGGTTTATTGGAGTTAGTCTCGCGACTATTTGGTTCAAAGTGCGCTTTTGCGGTCCGTATCGATGGGGGCCGCGACCCCGGGGAGCATAGGAGACTCTTCTCGGTCACTCCGTCCCCGTCGCACTTTCGAGCCGGGCTTGTTATTATTGTTGTTGTTATTATTATTTTTATTACCATTATTATTATTCTCGCATAACCGATGTAAATACGGTCTCTCTCACTCTCCCAGTCGGCTCTTCTCAAACGCTCCCAACTATCCGGGGTTATCTCTTTATCGTTCAATTTTCTCATCCAGCAACATTCACTCGCATTTTGCTGGATGAGACGCACGGCCGGGAAGCCCCTTGTGATGTATGCGTTGCACGGGTGCGATATAGGAAATGCAACGCGAGAGTGGGAGCAAGGAAAGTCGATTATATTCCCGTCGATTTGCGGTAAAGATGCGTGTACCTACGTGAGTTTAGCTCGCGAAAGACGAAAAGCGAGGGAAGAAATAGCAGTTTCGAAAAATCTGTAGCCGGTCTGTAATGTAAATCGAAGGAAGATCCTCGATCATCGAACAGAAGCGATGATGGATTAATAAGAAATAAAAATCACGCGCTTGTTGGAATATCATAATCGCGTCCGGGTTTACTGATCTATGATGAGTCCTGATCTCTTGATCCTTGCACGCCCTCCGCGTGCGGGAGGAGAAACGTGCGCGAATTGTCGGGAAAGAGAGTTAAGAGAGGAGGTGAAAAAAAAAAAAAAAAAAAAAAATTGATTATTCTACGTATAGAGGGGGGAAAAATGAACAAATACAAGCGATGAATTCGCAGTACGGTTCTACGACACTATGTTGTATCGCTGCGTTGGGGAGAAGTATTGTGTCTTAGAACTTTCTTTGCCACGTTCGCCTAACTCTAATGTGCAATATTAAGGGTAAACAGTACTTGAGTTTAACCCTGCGTGTGTACACTATATTTTCCAAGACACTCTGTTTATTACACCGGGTCTTTGAGGGAACAGTCCGATTCTCAAAGTTTTCTAGGCTTTCAAAAAACCTGAAAATTCTATGTTTTACCTCTTTGTATGCGTATACTACATGGCCGAGAAGTTGCCGATGTCAAAAGTTTAAAAGCGTTGTTAATAAAAATTTAAGAATAATCGAAAAAGTGGCAAATACGGGGAGTTTCAAATTTCGACTGTTCCATCAAAGACCCAGTGTACACACGCAGGATTAATATCGACGGCCAAGAATAAAAAGGTATAAAAAGAAGCGAATGTATTATTGTATTCAAAAAAATATAAAAAGCAGCCGTCGATATTATTATGCATAATGATTTTTTTTGCCTACAAATTATGGTTCAATAGAAACTTCAAAAGAAATATCTCTGTGAGGCATTGCGTACTCGAAAATTAAAAAAAAAATTACGAGTTGCCTATTTCGTACTTTGTTTGTCTTCGATGAGACGTCGACGGGAGAAAAACAGGCTAATCGCTGACACGCATTTATCGTGCAACTGGCATCTTACATATCTGACCGCTTCCTTTTGTCATTCGGTCAATACAGTCAGCTTTAGGGCGATAAACATGCATATTTACAGTGTACACTGTTTAGGTGCGTCAAGGGACTTCAACCTCTCTAGAAAGTTATTGTTTCAAAATGTCACAATGACGAAAACGCTAATCACAAAAAAGACGCGCGTACTCCTCTCATTTGCGCTGTAATATGTGCCTAGAGGACCTCTGATCCTGCTGTACAATAAATATATTCATTCATTCATTCATTCATTCATTCATTTACAACGAAAATACAAATAGGTTTTTTTATTAAGTGAAATCGAGGTACGGATTAAAGAATAACAATTGTTACGTCGCGGCCGCACTGCGGACGTCATACCGACAATACGTCAGTTCCGGTTTGGAAATATTATTTTTCAACCGGAAGTGACGTATCTCTGATATGACAACAGCGACTCGCCAATAAAAACTATAAAGTTGAACAACGCGTGAAGAAGCACTTGGATCGGTGCATGCGCGGCTCACGTGGTTCGAATTTAAACGAATCGGGCTCTCTCGCGATGGTAATTTAATTTAACGGGGGCAAAAAACTAAACGTACATCCCATTATTGTTCAGGTGTGTGCGTGCGTGTGCGCGCGCGCGCGCGCGCGCGTGTGTGTGTGTGTGTGTGTGTGTGTGTGTGTGTAAAAGTGTCTCTGTCGTAAGAGAATTGGCATCCCGTGTCTTGTGCAACCCGGTGTACATGTCAACGTCAAACGTGGAATATATTTTCCGGGAGGAGACACGCGTTACGGCTTCGAGATAATGAATAAATATCGTGAAAGTCATTTATAACCAGCGTGATTTCGCGATTTTTATTTTTCATTGATATAGATTTATACGCATTCGCGATTTTTAGTCGCAAGTAGTTTGAGTGTCAGTCACGTGAAGCCGCCGTTCCGTGTGTATGTATGTATGTATGTATGTATGTATGTATGTATGTATGTATGTATGTATGTATGTATGTATGCATGCATGTATGCATGTATGTATGTATGTGTGCATGCATGCATGCTGGCGCTTGTATCAGCGGAACCGTTGAGCGCATACCTCTCGTACCCAGAACAGACTATTTTGTGCAAGCAAAACAGTCGCCGTTCCAAGAAATTCACGGACTCTGAGACAATGCGTGATTCGATCACAGTCAAATCCTTTAAAGTTACATACCGACGAGCTTTGCAACTTTGAACAGTGCATGTTCGAACTGTAACACACCGTAGCTATGGCGCCTGCGCAGATGGTCGGCGACGTCACAAGTACGCCGGCCGGCGTCGAAGTAAATTTTCCATTTGTTATTTTAGTTAGGAATAATTCTGTGCAGGATAAAGTGAAGAGCAAAACAACACATTTTGTTTCATGTATTGTGTGTCTTTTTTTTTTTCTCTCTTTATAGTGATTTTTTTCAGCGGGTGCAAGCGAAACGGCTTGCACCCGCTGATACAGATACGAGATCGCGCGAATACAGATACGAGATCAATAACAAACCCACCCAACACATGATGACACAAAGCATGGGAAACTCGGTCAGTGCAGATCAAACATTACAATGTAACGAGTATACATTTTCCCAGCCCTATGGTTGACACATAAATTTATTTTCTTTCGGTTAACACAATTTCTAACCAAGTTACTTTTGTTAAACAAAATGTTGTGTTCGAAAATAATCGAACTCAAATTGTCGTCGCTCGATAATTTTAACCCTTGACATTATATCCGAGAGCCGAGAGAACGATTTGTGTTCGGATAAACAACGATGATTCATACGGATATACATGTATGTATCAGTCTCGAGACTTCGATACAATCGCGAGCGGATTATTGCGTCGCGTCGTTAAGTTAAATGTATGGAGCACACTCGGGAAGACCCTTCCATGGCGCGTCGTCCTTTCTTTTTTTTTTTTTTTTTTTTTGTCCATGACAACGCTCAAACCTCACACAGTACGAAAAAATATTACAACAAAATTAATTCGGTCGCGAAGTTCTATGGCCACCTCGAAGCCGGTTGCGAGTCTGTCGTTTAAACGCGAGCTCCGTTAGAAAAATATTCTGACATACATATATTTTTCTACTTTTTTTCTCGTTTCCCCATAGTTGCTTCGTGACCGGGCGAACGGGTATGGGTGAACGACAATTATTTAATTATTATTCTCTCCTTATTATTGCACGTAAATTCCGTCTTGCCTGTGTGACGCGCAATACTCTGTCGACGAGTCGTTAAAACTTTTTCAGCGACTTATGTCTCCCTCTTCCCGCGAGAGTAAACTGTTCGACGAGGGACAGGAGGCCAGTTGACAACCTACCAAGGGTATATCTGTTGGATTCGTTCGAGAAACACCGAGAATCTTTGTCACGTGTTGAACGTCCCAGTTGTTTTTTCCCACTGACGGACAGTAATATGTACTGGCAATGTCGATGGAGGTCTCTGGTCTACTGAGGAAATCAGTCGACTGGCACGCCGCCGCCGTCTCCGTGCCTTCATAAATAGACGCGTACCGACATTTCTTAACCGGCCGAGAACGAAGAGTTGCTCGTCAAGCGCGACGCGTGGCGCCCTCACCGGCGATAACGATAACCTTCAACGGTGTGCCAGAGCGGCCAGAGTTGTAAATTCCGAAGGATCGTTCTGTGACCTTGGGGCGTTTAAGCATAGCTCGTAGCCGTGCCACGTAAACTGCCCGGCTCACGGTGAAATGGACCGGTTTGGTGTAATCTCTAACGTATATTCTGCTAGAAAACACCGGTCAATTCCACCGCGTGGATACAATATAGGCCGAATCCAGACTAAATGGGTCATCGATTCTTCGGTCCGCTTGGAAACTTGCCAGATGGCAGCAATGAACTTGTATCGAACTCTTTGTTACTGTGTCCTATCGATCCTATCGTCAATCGAGGACAATATTATTCTGATGAAAAAAAATATATATACATATCATACAGAGTAGTTAGAGGTAAAAGAACAATGTTTCAGTTCGAGGATCGTTTTTCCTGATCTTAATGATTCAACTGTAGCGATAACACATCTGTGCTCAATTGGTACATTAAACGAGTAAAGCCTCATCAGCGAAATAAAAAACTTCCTCCACGACTGTTCTCGGTAGAGCCAGAGATTGTAATACGGTCCGTTGTTGCGATGAATCATCGAGCAACCTGTGACGCTGTACACTGTACCAGCGTCAGAGTGATCGCTCTCTTCCGCATTCTCGTATTCCACTTCCGCAAATTCTACCATAGCTCCTCTCGCCAATCTCGCCCCAATTTATTTGAGGAATAATCATAACAACTGTAACATACGAGGGGACGTACTGTATGAATACCAGGAATAGCCAGGAATTGTCCCCGGGGGGAATTTCTCTTGCGAAAGGGCGACACACCCTTGTCCCAATTTAACGATAAATTGTCTATTTTTTTTTCTGACATTTCCCCGGAAGTCCGTTCCCGGATGACTCACGGATCGCCTTGTCCCCATTGTAAGTTACGCGCTAGAATGTCTCTACCCCTTCTTTATGTCTTCCTTGCCGTATTCAACTTTCCGCTCGCAACTTTCCGATGAAGCTGACATCATGGCCAGTTCACTCCGGTTCACCAATTTCTTTGATTTAAACAAAAATTAACTTGTTCCATTTTTATTTTATTTTCGACCTACATCAAATAAATTAAATAAACAATTTTCTTTCGATTAAAGAAAAACCATTTTGTCGATAATCAAAGGAATCGTTTATTGTGGAAATTGTGAATTCTTTGTACGAATCGCCCTACCGCTGTTCGCCCTGTTCTTTCGATCTGCCGCGAATTTAAACTTCGCTGCGCACTCAAGTACACCATCTCTTTGCTTCTCGTTGCCTTCGAGCCGCGAGAGGGGAAAAACTGGTCATCCTCTTCCTCTTCAGTCCTCATCGCCGTTGCGGCCCTGTGTGTCCCCTCCCTTCCACTCCAACATGGCGAAAATCGGCGATCTTCACCACCGCTCCCATCACCGGTGGTCGTCGACAGCATCAAGTTTTTAACTTGGCCCCTGGCATGAATCCACAGGAAGAAGTCACCGGCATCATTGCGGCTACCGCTTCCAAGCCATCGGAAAGGCGGTACGATTATTCGCAACGTTCCCTAATCTTCATCGCAGTCTATCAGCAGCCACAACTTTCCGCTATTGCAATGTTCATTTCCGTTAAAGCTGACGATATCGCTACCTTCGCTCCGGTCCAATAATCACTAAATTGGCTCCGCTAAAACCGGTCCGCCAATTTTTTCCATTTAAATAAACTTCTTCAATTTATTTTAATTATCGACTCGCAACAGATAAATTACACAAACAACTTTCTCGGTTAAAAACAAAAAAAAATGACCCTGAAAATATGTGCATGAGACTAAATTTCATCAAGTTATATCGACCGTTTTTTGCATCGCACAAATTTCGCTCGGGTAAGTTCATTTAGAGAATAATTCTCATCTCGCCCCCCTCCCTCCCCCCACATTTCGCAATTAGGTTCGTAGCGTTAAGCGTTATGTAGGCTTTGCACAAGAGTTTAGAAATATTTTTTTAATTAAGAATCGAGACGTGATCGTTTTTTTATGGATAAAAGAAACAATTCTCCATACTATTATATTTATTGAAAAGTTTAGACAGATGTCATCTAACTCATCGAGTATACGCAATACGAGTGTGTGCTCAAAAAAAAGTATTCGTACTGGATACTTGATATTGTAAAAAGAGTACTTGAAGTACCAAACAATTACCCGGCACCTTAAATACTGCCCAGATCTAAAATCGTTTATTGTGGAGGACTGTCGAGGGTCGGTCAGCTTCACCGTAAATTCTTCTCGGGTATCGTCCTATTGCTGTTCGCCGCGAAGCAGATCTTCGCTGTGCACTCAAGCATACCTTCTCCTTGCTCCTCTCTGCCTCCGAGCCGAGAGAGGGGAAAAACTCGTCATCCTCCCTCTCCGGTTCACATCGTCGTGTATCCCTTCCCTGCCCCTCCAACAGGGCGAAGTTCCGCGTCCTCCACCACCGCTCCCATCGCCGGTACACGTCATCGGCATCACTGCGACGACCGCTCCCAAGCCAACGAAAAGCCGGTACCAGTTCGCCGGAACAGATTAGTTCATTCGCAACTATCGAACAACTTACAACGAACAAACTAACACGTATTGCTGTCTAACGAAACCCGGTGACAAATAAAAAGTAAGTGACAAGATTTTATTTCCGAGGTTGTCGTCTGCGTTTTTTGTATCGTCGGCGGTGTAATTTTCGTAATAGATAGATATATATATATATATGCGCGTTTGGGTAAGAGGTAAATATATACATACGAGGATAATACGTACTAAGAATAGATGAGCGTACGGACGTAGCGCCACGGCGACGAGACTACGGTTCGGGTAGAAACTGTCAATCGGCGATGTTTGTTGTCCAACACGATTTCCAATGACCCGGAAATATTTGCATGACATCAAATTTCATCTTCGGCAAGTCTCTATCAACGCACAGCTTTCGGGAGAATAAATAATAATTGTTCACTCGTAGAATTTTATTCCTCTGAGTGAACTTCCCCGATCGAAGTTTGTGCGATGCAAAACACAGCCGTTATAACTTGATGAGATTTAGGCTCGTGCAGATATCTTTAGGGTCAAGATTTGTAATGATTTTTTTTTTTTTTTTTTTCTTCATCGATTCGTTGAAAGGTCGTAGAACTCGTGGCTTTCGATTAGAGACGGGGCACTCTGCACATTGGAATGAATTCGTGGCGTGAAAAAATTTAATGGGAGGGGAATGACGTTAGCAACAGGGATCATCGTAACTTAAGGAACGTCCGATCGCGTGCCGACCGCACCATCTCTTGTATACAGAACGCATGGCAACAACGTTACTCAACCGTTACGCGACGAGAATTATTAATTTAGGGTAGAAGCTTTTTTTTTCGTTCGGCGTAATGTGGGAGGGATAGACTGACGGGAGGTTCGTAACACACATGGGAGTGAATCATTTACATGTCGCGTATCCTTATCGAGGAGCGGACAATGTAGAGTCGCCATAGCTGGACAGCTTGGATAAGGAGTGGGCCGGTGTGTGTTGCATAAATAATAAAATTTCTATCACGCATCCGAAGAGAATTCGGATCGAACTCTTCGAGGCTGGAACGTATTCGGGTCGTTGCGAATGCTCTAGCAATCGGTCCGTTAAAGATTATATAGATCTACAGTGGTAATATCGATCGATCTATTAAAACTGCTCAGTGAGTTATAGTTTTTTTTCGTATGTACGACTCACATCTGGCGTTACGCTTTATACGTTGCAGAAAGGATAATAATCATGAGTTCCAGTCAATACTACCACGTGCAGGTAATTACTGAACTATTTTATTTTCAAACACATATATGTCTATACTTTGAATAATGGAAACGATTTTTTTCTACCGTTTTCTATTCGGAGTGCTAAATGGTCGAATGTATATAAAATTTTTGAAAAATCGATCAGTGCACACCGACTGTCTATCCGGCCGATCCGTTCGACGCCGAGGCCGATGCCGAACTTCTGCGCACGGCCATGAAGGGTTTTGGAACCGACGAACAGGCTATCATCGATGTTCTGGCTCGTCGCGGAATCGTTCAGCGTCTCGAGATCGCTGAAAAATTCAAGACGATGTACGGCAAAGATTTGATATCCGAGCTCAAGTCCGAACTCGGTGGAAATTTTGAGAAGGCCATAATCGCCCTAATGACTCCGCTGCCGGAATACTACGCCCGTGAATTGCACGACGCTATTTCGGGCATGGGAACGGACGAGGACGCGATTATCGAAGTTCTCACGTCACTCAGCAATTACGGCGTCAAGACCATATCCGCTGTATATAAGGATCGTAAGTAAACATTATCTACAACGTAATTTTTTGCATTATTGCCCATATTTGCAATCACTTGAAACAAAAACGTTCGGAAAAAAGAACGTTAAATGCCAGTCAATAATGATACTATTAATTTTTTATATTAAGTTTACGGCAATGAGCTGGAGGATGATCTGAAGGGCGAGAGTTCCGGCCACTTCAAGAGGCTGCTCGTCTCTCTGTCATGCGTAAGTTAATTATTATCTTTGCTATAAAATTTTTTTTTTTTTTCATTACCACTTTACTATTAAATAAATTTGTAATTTCTATCAAAGAAATAGCCAATTCACTACTAAAAAAAATTATTTCAAGAGATTACCTTGCCTTTTATTTATCTAGGCCAACAGAAACGAAGACGTCGACATTGACGAAGCAGCGGCAGGGGAGGACGCCGAGAGGCTTCTCGCAGCTGGCGAGGGACAATGGGGAACCGACGAGAGTACGTTTAACGCCATTCTCATTACGAGGAGTTATCCTCAGCTACGAAGAATCTTTCACGAGTACGAGAGAATCGCCGGTCACACCTTGGAGGAAGCGGTCGAGCGTGAATTCTCCGGATCACTCGAGGATGGATATCTCGCCGTTGGTAAGATAACGGAACAGTGGAAATCAGTTGATTTGGAAAAAATACAATCAACTTATCGTTTCTTTCTTATAAGACTCATTATCCGCACGATAAGTAGATAATTTTACAAAAACTTATTCAAGTCAAATGCGCTCGAGACAAGACCGCCTACTTCGCCGACAGACTGCACAAGGCCATGGCAGGAATGGGAACAACAGACTCAACCCTCATTCGCATTATAGTCGCGAGATCCGAGATCGATCTCGGTGATATAAAAGACGCCTACCAGCAGATGTACGGAAACTCGTTGGCCGGTGATATCGATGTGAGTAAAGAAACGATTTATGCACACTCAATGAACGAACAGTCAAAAGTTTCTCAAGAAATAGTCGTTAGTCATCGTAAGATTCTCGTCACTATTTAAAAAAAAATGCATTAACAATTTCTCATTCATGAATGAATGAACGGCTGAGTCACCGCGGCACACTCGACCGTGACGCTATGCAAATTGCCGGAAATTCCTTGAGATATTATTGGACTTTGTGCATGTCTAGGGCACCGTAACTAGCATCATCCTGATCGCTGTACATCGACTTTTTAACTGTAAGGTAAACGGCCCATTTTTTTTTCTTAAATAACATATAAGGCCCTCATAAAATTTTTCCCCTCTTAAATAAGAGGGGACATTTGCGAATGTCGATAGTTTGCAAAACTGGGCCGTTTACCTTTCGTTCTTTCACTCGTCATTAATTCGTTTATCTCCCCTAAATTTCGAATACGTTTCAGGATGACACATCCGGAGACTACAAGAGACTATTGCTTGCTCTCGTCGGCCGTTAAGCGTCTAACTATTTTTTTCTCATATATCGCACACCGTGTGTTTAATAAGTACCGACAAACAGAACAAACGAAATTACTATTACCCATTAATGGTCAGTAAAGAGTACGATCTGAAATGTAAGGTGTTAATCTCTCTCGTGTTTGTTAATGATCTTATAATCCCGCGATATATTGTTTATAACAATATCAATACAAGTATTTTTATGTGTTTATTATTTTCTTCGATTCCGTTTTACCTAGCAAAGTGAAACGATACAAAATAACAACAACAAAATCACAAAAATCACCATTAAACTCCTTCACTCGTTTTGTCGCGCTTACATTATCAAACACTTCCCCACTCGTCACTCCCCTTTTCACCATACTCGCCTGCTTGCCTCATGCGAGTCTGTAGTTAATGCAACATGCGGGTGCGTGTGACTAACAATTCGAAAATTCAAAAATTCTCGACACATTATTTTGCATTTTTTTTCAGAGCGACTGCAGCGACGATTTTAAAAGCCTTCTGATCTCTCTAGTGAACTAATATGATCACCGAGAGAGGGAGAGAGAGAGAGAGAGAGAGAGAGAGAGAGAGAGAGAGAGAAACATTCTATTTGTCTATTATTGTGGAATTAATAAGGTGCTTGTAATCTCACGCACATCCTTAATATTCGTCACGGGTCTCGGACACCTCGACGTGTCTTGTAATGTTATGTTTACATTTATTTTCGTTTGTAATAAACAAACATAAAAAAACTGAACGACGCGCGCACGCCAAAAACACGTGCCTTCACTGTTCACCTCGGATACACGAGCGCATGTTGTGATCTTTGATTTCAGAGTGATTGTGCCAACGAATGGAAAAGGCTGCTGATCGGCCTCCTTAACTAAAGGATAAAAATGTATACATTCCAAAAGATTCGTATGAACCATTTATTATCAAGGCTCACAAAAGCTTTTCACGTATGAAGAGATTACAGAGTAAACGGACCTCAGACCGATAATTGTCAATCATAAATTAAGAGAGGAACAAAAAAAAATCCTTAAATCATATTGACGCCAGGCATATCCTTTTTGAAGTAGTTCAATTGCTCCAATTCGTCCTTAACCATGTCAAGAATCCGAGAACTGTGATTAATGTAAGCAATCGCGAATCCGCCTTCGAGAATGTCCCAGCAGCCGAGATTCACGGATTTGTGAATCATGTGGTAAACGGATATAGACGCTTTGGCACATCCGCGGAAATGTTTCTCGGCGAAACTAAGATCGTAGAGCCTTACGCAAGCGGCGGCGTGGATCTTCTCCAGTTCCGGTATTCCGACGCAAATCGGAGGTGGATTTTTTGCTGGCAAGATAAAAAAAAAATGAAAAAATAAAAAGAACACCAACAAAGAAAATTTATAAACATGATGAAAAATTGTACATGACAAAAATCGAAATGAAAATATATATCTACAAATGACTGTAGCTCATTACCGGACATAGTCTCGTTGAAAACTGTGTAGGTATTATAGGTGATGGTAACGGAGATCCCGTAGTCCGCCCGAAGGTAAGTAACGTTCGAGCAAACTGTAAACAAAGCGAAAAGAAAAAAATTAAATTATGCACACGCGATCGTAATATTGTACAGAGGATTAGAATTCGTTGGTCAATTCTTACGTGTGCCATTGATACCCAAGTGGCTCCAATCGATGTCTTGACAACAGCCGCAATCGTCTTTGATGCACTCGCACTTCTGTGCTCCGTTATTGACAACGGAATGTTCGTCCGAGTGAGCCCACGCTGAAATGGCGAGGAGCAAAGCACACGCGACGAAAAAATCGAGACCGAGTTTCATTTTCGTGAAAACAACACAAAACGCTCAAGGATATATATATATATATATATATATATATATATATATATATATGATATGTATGGCGGATTATTCACTCGTACTTAGTTGCACGTTCGAAGAGCTTCGCAACGAAGTGATGCCGCGCGACGCGTTGCTTTTATCTACGCATACTTGCGTTGCTATCGCGTCTGTGACCCGTATAGTTGACAAAGGGTACACTGGGGTGAACCGCACTCTGGGAGTCTTGCCGAATGCCGACAGGCATTTGTCGAAGGGGAGCCCCAGAGTGGGTGAAATTCGTAAAAAACGAGAACTTTGAAAATTCGCCTTCTTATATTTGGGTTAATGCCAACGTGCAGTTCGAGAACGAACTGCTCCTAGGAGCCACTTGTTGCTGCATGTGAACATGTCTTTCGGCTGTTTCGCGCCAATGTGGAGTTTTCGATCTTCAGGCTGTAGCAGGCTGTAGACAAAGAAAAAAAGGCCTCCGGCTCGGAACGCGTATTTGTCAGAGTATGCGAAAGTTTCTTTTATTTATTATCTGATCGGAGAAATTGTAATTGTACCATCCTAATAATGTGAAATGGGTCATACAAATAAAGTCGCATCGCAATGAACCGTGCGGTGACAAGCACGTGAGTTTAACCACAAGAAAAGTAAAATCGACGGTCAACAATGAATTCCTCGACCACGCAGACGAATCTCGTTCTCGATGGATTCTTCGCATTGCTCGCCTGTGGAAAATGGTAATTAAATATCGCATCATCGCAACTCGCTTTATCGGAAAACGGAAGTATGATCTTTTTATTTTTCGTTCTCCGCAGCAAACAAACACCGGAGAGGCCCGTAAGGTTCGTAACCTGCGACCACTTTTTTTGCGACACTTGCGTGGAAAACGACAAGGTCTGTAGGCAATGCGATGCACCTGTGGAACCCTGTGAGAAAAGACCTCATTACACGGTCGCTCAGCTGATAAACTACTGCAAGACCATAAAGGACATGATATTCGACCTGTAAGTCATTCATTGTCTGTAGTAACATGAAAATGGTTCGGTTTTTTTTAAACAGCATGTTTGTATATATTCCTATATTAACCGGTGCGTAAACCAGTTTTGAGGGGTCGATTCTTGGTGTCGTTGTTTTGTTGAAAAATAAAAAAATTGACCATACATAGCTTCAGACATATATACTAGAGTCATATATGTACTTGAACGTGTATGTAACAAGTATAAAACTGCAGTGCATGCTTACATTCTTGTTAAAACTCGACATAGTCACGACGCAAATCCTAGTTTGACTGTATTGACATAGGTTTTCTGCTGTTTCTCAATGCCTTTCGGTGTATACTAGACCAGATATATACCAGCTCACATGTTTACTTGTATGTTTGTGTTACAAGGATATAGCTGAAGTCCATGTAGGAAATGGAGAAAAAAACTGAGGACTAGAAACTATACATTAACTGAACTGACTCGATATAAGGCCCTCATAAGCGGTTTTCAGAAGCAGGGCATAATAGGGGGGACCAGGGTGCGATCGGCTAGTAAAAAATCAGACCGACACAGTCAGTAATGGGAAGCCCTAGATAAGATAACTAGAAGGCTGCAACGGCGGATTATCGGAGCATGAGCACTACTGACGGGTAGAAGTTGGGAAACTCAACATGTATCGATAATACAGGGTAGGGCTGTACAGATCTGGGTAATGGATTTTATAGTTTGGCCGACTAAGCCGTCTCATCCGGCTAAACTATTTTAGCCGGCTAATGCGTTTTAGCTGCCGAAGCTATATTAGCTGGCTAAGCTAATTAGGAATTCGGTCTTGGAATTTTTTTCACGAATTTTTATTTTATTTTTTCTAATGTTACCTGCAACATATTCCGATGTATTTTCGCCTGCTGAACACTAATCTGCCAGCCTTTTTCGCCTAAAGTACAATGCGACATTAAGGGGCTCGATTTTATGCACTTGGCTGGCTAATATGGCTTGGCGGGGAAAAACGAAAACTTAAAAAAGTGAACGATTGAAGGGTAGTCCGTCTCGCCCCAGCCAATTTTTTTTTCGCACTTGCTATAAAACTGTACAAATATCATTGTTGGATGACAAACAATAAATTATGCTTTCGGCAGCGTTGCAGCCGCATTGTTTGCTTAGGGGGCTCATCTTGCCCTGGTCTCCCCCACAGATTAATTAAAAGCAAATATTTTTATATTTTAGCGATGTGGGAGACCTCTGGCCCCTGGCGAACGCCATTCACAGATTCACGGACGAACAGAGTGAATTAGCGGAGCCGACGAAACTGCGCTCCGAGAAAGTCATGGAACCTGTTCACCCCGACGAAAGAGGCGAGGAGATTAATTCGGAGCCAGAAACTGTGGGATACATTGAATCTACTCAATGTCAGATGCAGGAGAAAAGCCATGTGCATGCGGAAAATATAAGCATCGTAAATTTGTCGCAAAATGGTCAGACGTGCGAAGAAAATGATTTGGATCGTTTGAGTTCAAAGAACAACGGTCGGAGACCCATGGAAAGTAATTTGCAGCATGAAAATGGAAGTTTCGTGAATTCGAAAGAAATCGGAAAGAGCCGCGAGGAAAACTACTTACAGCCTGAAAATGGAAGGTTGGTGAATTCAACGGAAATCGATCGAATTCGTAAGGAGAACGATGTATGGTCTGAAAACGTGAGTTTCGTACATTCGACGCAAATAATTAAGTGTCGTAGAGACGGCGATGCCGAATCTGAGACTCCTGGATACATAGATCCAACGCAAATCAGTCCCATACATAAGAATGTTGATTTCGAGCCTGAGACTCCGGGATACAGAGGTCCAACTCAAGCTGTTCGGCAACTGGAGGAATCGAGTTTCGATCCCGAGACACAGGGTTACACATATTCCACGCAAATGTCTCAGCGGCGAAGCGAACGATACTTGAATGACGAAACGGCGGGATACATAGATCCAACACCGGTCAATCGGGTCCGTAGGTCAAACGAGGATGAGCCGAACACCATTCCAGCAACGGAACTCCCTTCAATAACACACTGGCAAGATGACATGGAATTGGAGATAGGAGACAAAGATCTCTTCTCGCCGATTCCCGAAACGAACATGGACGATACATTAGCGCCGGAAACCCTCGAGATGGAAGTAAGTTCTTGCGGAGGAGACGTTATACCGGAGACTCTCGAAGTTGATAAAGATACGCCGTACGATCGTGATCCACCGATCGTTTCTAATGTGAGAGATTCGGCGAGGAAAACTGAAGAATTCATGGACGAGACTCTCGCGAAACAGCGCATGAGAACGCTTCAGCGTAAAACATATCCGCTGAGTGATTACGATACTGTTGGTATTGCCGTGGAATCTGCGGGCAAACCGCCGATGAGACTGCACAGACGCCTGACCGATTCGGTGCTCGATAACCGAAACACAAATTCGATCGATAATTTCGATACATTGAGCGTTCCCGATGGTTGTTTATCGCTGAACAAACTTCGAAACAGAATTGTGGTAAACGATCGCGACGCTGTCAGAGTTGGCGGAGCTCCGTTGAAACAACACAGAAATATAAGGGATTTAAAGCTCGACCGACAGCGCGAAATTCCGATGAATCCTCGTGATCCACCAAACTCCGCCGGGTCGAGAGATTTTACGAGGGACAGTGACGGTTCTTCCGAACCGGAGAGGATTGGAAAATTAGGAAGAGAAAATACCCCGATGGCCGATGACACGATGAGCATCGACAGAGTCCGAGATACGGCAATGGAAACTGTACAAACGGTAGAAACAATACAACCAAGACTGCTGAGACGTATGAGAGATGGTATATTCGATCGTGGCACACTCGGTATTGCCGATACGCTAGACACGTCGAGGAGAGCCGCAGAGATTGAAAAAGAAACACCGGTAAAACATCTCCGACGATTGCCGGACTGGGAAGTGGACCGTCGTAAAAGAATTGTGAACGCTCGGGATCGACTCAAAATTCCACTTGCGTACAATAATGCGGAAACGAAAGAAGAAGCGGCGGTGAAACAACCGAGACGCATAAGAGACCTGAAGATCGTTCGACCGAACGAAACTCCGAATAATTCTCGTGACCGACCGGATATCGAGGATCTGAGAGATTTCGACACAGAAACGCAAGAAATAGCGGAAGCCACAGCGGTAAACGATTTGGCGCGCATAAATTATCTGGCGATGGATCGAATGAACAAAGATTCGTTGAGCGATCGCGACACTTTGTTGTTCGCCAACGGGGGACATTTGGCCGAGACAACGGATTTCGAAACGGAATACATTGAATATGGCGACGGAAATTCACCGATAAAAGGTCGGAGTAAAATTGCAACGACCGCTTATGACACGACGAAGCCCGCTTGCGCGGTAGAATCGTCGATGAAAGTTACTGAAAGTGCGGAGAGAGAACCACCGAGACAACTCGGCCGTCTGACAAACTGGCCGCTCAACCGACACAGCGTGAAATCAATAAATGATTCTGATACGGTAGACGTCACTAATATCGGAGACTTTGACGCGGAACCTAAAAAAAATCCTGAAATACGACCACCGAGACAACTCAAGCGTCTCCAAAATTCGAAGCCCGGTAATCGCAGTATGATGCCAAGTGATCTTCACGGAATTGATATAACTAATATCCAAGATTTCGACAGAGGGAAATTATTGAACGAACCGCCGACGAATGATTCCGACACAGTGGACGTTGACGATATCAGAGACTTGCTGATGGAGTCTGAAAAAGTTTCTGAAGTAAGACCTTTGAGACAACTCAAGCGTTTACAGCATTCGAAGCCAGGCTATCATAGTATAGAACCGAGTGATCTCCATGGAGTGGATATAACCAATATCGAAGAGTTTGCCAAAGATCGGACGGCGATGATGGAACTCGCGTCATCGAGAGGAGGAAATTTGTTGACTAAACGACCGAGCAAAATTCCTAGGACCATTCGTCATTTATCGCCTGTCGTTACCGTGGTAGGGTCGGCAATGGAAACGTTAGGTCAAGCTCCATTGAAACAACTCAGAAGTGTGGAAAACTTGGAAAACTTTGAAGCGCATGATAAGATACCAGCGAAAAAGGGCAAAGCGAAAATAGTGCAATTGAAGCCGCATCGAAGAACGATTGATAAATCGTCGGCGGTCCCGAAGGCGATACCGAAGAATGTCAACAAACGCAATGCCAAAGGAGAGACTCTGTTACACACTGCGTGCGTTAAGGTAAATTCATTTGCCGAAGGGCATAGTTATTTTTATTACGAATTATTTATTTTGTATAATCGATTGCTTGCAGGGGCATGATGATTACGTCAAAGCTGTACTGGAGGCTGGAGCGAATCCCAACACGAAGGACAATGCTAGCTGGACTCCACTGGTATTTTGAGTTTTGAATTTCTATGTATATTTTATTAGATATTACGTTAATTTTAGCGTATTGTAAATTTTATAAATAATTGAAATATATTTTTGTTTTATTGAGCAAGAAGTTGTCAAGCTTGGTAGGCGTGAAATATGCGAGATGCTGTTGCAATTCGGGGCATCGCCAAACACGCCGGGTATCGAGAACAGAACGGCACTGCATGACGCCTCTCAAAACGATAAACTTACGGAAGCTACTCTACTCTTGCGATTCAACGCAAACAGGGACGTCTACGACAAATACGGCAAAAGACCAATGTGAGCAACTCTTATTCTCTGTGACAGTGACCGCGAAGATTTTTTGTTATAATTCGCTATTTCGTTCCTCAGAGATTACGCCATATCGGATGAGATGCGAGCCCTACTGGCGAAGGACAATGCGGTGGAGAGAATGGCCGGTGAAGCTGCGTGCCTTAATACCACGTTGGATCAATCGATACCGACGCCGAATGCAAAAGTCGTTGTGCTGCCTTCGAATTTGAGCAGCAAAAACAAAAAGTCACTATCGCAGGTTGCTTCAAAACTTAAAGTCGCCGTAGCCGCTTCCTTCAGGTACGATGAATCTCCATTATTGTCCATTGTATCTGAACACATATTCAGCACAACGTCATGGACGACATCGAGGGCTCGATTCCCGTTTCAACCTCTCGTCCCGTCCTGTTTAAAGTCCTGTGTAAAGTCTATAAAAATTATTCTTCGGGCTTAAGCTCAATACACGATTTGGTCACTCAATCCAACAAAGAAATCGATCTATACACTATACAGTGTCAATGGCCAGCTACAAATACACGGTACGTGGAAACATTGGCCGGCGCGGTTATACCTGTGACCAATCCGGTTCCCCTTCAGTATAGTGCTAAAAGTCCGAATAAATTGTTAATAAAAACAAGATAGTCAACATAATGATTTCTTACTTCCAGGCCTGGAGTTACTCACATCGTAGTAGAAGCTAACGAACGCAACACCACAGAACTCTCTAATCACGTGCTTCTTGCTATACTTCAAGGCAAATGGATTCTCAACAGTCAATGTAGGTATTATTATCCGCGACCAGATCGAGTTTCTCTGTAATAGGTTTTTTTTTTTTTTTTTTTTTTTTTAATAACTTTCTAATGTTGCAGGGATCGCTATCAGCGCTGATTTAAACGATATCTCGGAGATCGATCTCGGGTTGTTCGAAGTTCACGGCGCGCCGAACCCCGGAACCCCGGAGCGTTCGCGAATGAACGAGGAAAAACAAGTGAGTGCTCGTCGAAGCTTGACCCGAAAATTTTATTACATATATATAACTCAACATTCTGGTGTCGATATTTTTTTTAGAATCCTCGTCTGTTCAACAACTGTTTCTTTTACTTCACGATCGGTGCCAGAGGCACGTGGAGCTATGGAAAATTGGAGTTTACCAAAGGGAGCCTGACGACCCTCATTCTTGCTGGTCAAGGTGAAGTTCTCAGGCGCGAACCGGATCCGGAAGACGTCAATGACAATGCGATAACTCCGTTCCACGTAGCCCACAAGCCAATTCATCCGCTTCATCGATGTTCCCATTACATTATTTACATGCCGGGAAAGGATGAACCGCGTATCAAGTACAATATGCCTCATATTAAGACATTGCCGTTAGCGTGGTTACTGGAATGCATAGAAAAATTCGCTCTGGTCGATCCTATCCTTATGGGGATATCGTAAGTCTATGACCCACCCTTCCTCTGAACCTCGCGCCAAACGCCCTAAGTTATTTTTCTTAATATCGTTTTAAAATTTATGTATGGTATTAAAAAAAAAAAAAAAAAGAAAAAACATCGTGATAGTACATTTCGATACGAGTGCGAAAAACCTTTTTCTGACGAGTGTGACATTGTAGCACGAGCCAAAGGCGAGTGTTGCAATCACACGAGTTCAGAAAACATTTTTCGCACGAGTATCCGATAAAATTTTATTTCACACGGTTTGAAAATGGGGGTTTTCGCCCGCGAAGCGTGCGAAAAAACCGCCATTTTCCCACCGAGTGAAATAAAAAAATTGATTACATTATAACATGTTATCGTTACGATATTGTATATGATCGTCTTTATGATAATTCTAGATCGAACATGTTACTATAATCACGCATATTTATTAATCGCGTGTAGTAAAAATAAATGATGAGTCTTGACCGAAGTCCCGATCGTTCGATCAACGTTTCGTGAAGACTCATGAAAATGGCCGGAACTCATTCGTAGTACAGATTGTTTTTTTACCTCTCGCCAAATCGAACTTCGCAGTAACATGTATCTATGTTTAATACACCGTACGTTCGGTTTGGGCAACTTTCAATGGTCTTGCGATTCCAGTAGATATTTTTCGCACGAAAAATAAACAGGTGGCATTTATGCTAATCCGTTCACAGTGATACGTTCGATCCTTCGTATGTATTGCGTAAAATCCAGATAAATATCGTGGCGAGTTGGAGGGGTCTCCCCCCTCGTACGGTATAACGCACATTTGCAGGCGAAGTACCGCTATTCTTGCTCGTATACATGTTTACCCGAGCACGTTCACCGCGGGCTCTCTTTCGACACGGATGAAAAACGTGTACACACACATACACACACGCGCAGACACAGCGGAGAGATCTTTTATCTACTCTACTATACTATACGCGAGGTAAGAACGAATCGAACTACAGCACGAGAAAGGAAGACACCGCTATCTAAGGAAGAAAGACCGGACAGAGAGAGGAAAGGAGAGGCGGATAGGAAGCCGTGAATTCTGTTCACTGCAGCCGTTCCAATGCTCGCCGATGAATAGAGAGGGAAAATATTTTTAAATATATAAACTATGTTGTTTAATTATTTCTTATATATACATTTTTTTTTAATTTCGTGAACGATCAATGGCGCACCAGATTTTTGGAAGAGAAAATTCTGTACTATAATGCATTTAAAAAATTTTTTTCGTGCGCAGGTGCCGACGATGTAGATCCAATCGTCCAAGCATCGAATTAATTCGTTGCACTCTCAACGAAAGATCCTCAGCGGGAGAGGAGATGAAACGCGGTGGACTGATTGATCGAGAATACCGCCGAGGCTTCTTTGAAGAGGACGAGGCGAAGAAGAAGAAGAAGAAGATGAAAGGAGTGAGGGAACGGCACATGTACATCGGTAGGCTTGACTCGTCTCACTCTCATCGTGTATGAGACGCCAGGCAAACCGTCGAGCGGCTCTCTTTCGCTCCGTCACTCCGTTCGACCGTCCTTCGTATCTCGCTTGCGGGGTCCGCACCCTGACCCACAAGTGGGGCCCAGTCAGTCAGGCGATGAAGCCTCGCACGATCAGGGTTGCCGAACTCGCGTTCAAGTAAAACACGTGTTCGAGATACGGACGCATACACACCGCATCGTCACGGGTATCCGTCAGCTGTGACTTGTGTTCTTTTTTTTCACATCCGTATAAAATCTCTACGTGGGTCTCTTCGTCGCTGATATACCGGATTGCATTATGTCTCGTCGCGGTTTCAAAAGTGGTATCGTACTCTTCGTTTGTCTGGTGTTCGCCGGAGTATCGGCACAGGACGACGAATCACTCGCCGGTAGCTTCTTGTCAGGTAACTCAATAATTAAAATCACAAATCTATTAACAAAATTTTATATCGAAGTGTTTGTCACTTCCGGGAGGTGAATTAACGCTTGTAAGTCAATTGTCCTGTCCATCGAAGTTTTTTACAATCATTGTTATTTTATCTTTATCAGATGGTTTTTTTTTAATATTTATTTTGTCAATATTCAATTGTATTCATAGTGTTTGAAAAAATTATAGTGTGTGTGTGTGTGTGCGTGTGTGATTTTAGATTCTTGTCAACGGGTAGCGGAATCAGGTGTGCATATGCGTTCTCCGGAAGTACATACTTTTGTACGACACGTACACGATTCACGTCGACTGAGCTTCCGTCACAATTAGCCATGACTCTGCTTCTTCTTCTTCTTTATTTCATTTTTTTTTATTTTTATTTTTTTGCACAGTGAGCCTAGTGTGCTAAAAGCGGGTATCTGTACTTCTTCGTGGTAACGTTAAGAAGAGGTGACGGAGTGGGACTCGCACCGGTACGCCGGAAGTTGAGGACTCCGTACGAGACTCAAGCCCGTTGGCAAATCAGGCGACGACGGAAATCCCCCGCAGATCGTTTCGAGAAATAGAAATTCCGCGGGTTCGTCGAGGCAGTTCTCTTGTACACGCGTCGGCACGGTTTATAGGTGGAATGACGAAGGATGCGACTGTCCCACTTAGGTGGACTCTGGTAAACGCTATGCGGATGGAAGAACCCCGTAAGAAGGCCGCGCGCGCGCGCCGGAGGTATCGACGGCTTAAAACTAAACGCGCAACGGTATATCTAGCCGAAGAGGAAACCTTAACACGTTCGAAAAAAACAAACTCTAATAACTCGAATCGTTAAGTATACAGAAATTACGAGGATACCTCTATTATTTTTTTCTCTATTTCACCATTATTTACATATGGACTGTATGGACTGTATAGATCATATATAGGTAGATAAACTACACTAAAAAAATTGTATGACCATTAATGCACGGGTATTGGAAGTTTATGCGCATAAACTGGTAGAGTAAAAGTGGGGAATATGGACCGGTCCATATATCATTGATTTACGTGTTAATCGAGGTGGGCCATATTCACCACTTTTACCCTATATTAAATTTCATGTACAATTGTGATGGAAAATTAAGGTACGGTATATTACAAACTTTATAAAAACTTTACTTTTCATCATTTACTTCAATTTTACTATAAATGTCGATTAATTTTCCATAACAAATCAACATTATATTTATTGTGCAAGTTTTTGCATGAAAACTTTCAGTCGGGTACATTAAATTTAAAATATTTATAACTGTGTATATTACTATCTAAGTGGTAGAATAGTTATGAAAAAAACATTGAATGATTTTGCCGAAGGTTCAAAAACTTGATGCAAACGAAAGTTACTTTTCATACAAAAAAAAAATGTGTATCATTCAGTGTATTCAGTTTATATTGGGAACCGGTTATAATGCTCGTGTCCGGTGGTCCCGCGATATCCGTGTACCCGAACGATACGCGTATTAGAGTAAAGACACGCGAAGGCCGAGGCAAGAAGCAAGCGAAGAAGCAAGAAGGAGAGGAAAAAAAAAGAGGAAGTCGTAGTCGGCGTACGAGTAAGCCGAGTCGCTCATTAACAACCGTTACGTTTGTTTGGGGCCGTTATGCTTCTGCCAAAGTGAAACCGGCTGTTCGGCTTGAGGACGTGGGCTCGCTGAATGACCACGGACTCGGATCATATCTTCACCGGCGAATAAGCCGATAATTGAGCTTGCGTCATTAACGCGACAAACTTATATCTTCAAGAATGTTTCTTGCGACTTTCGTTCATCGAACCTAATTGACATCGCCGATGCGTGAGACGCTTCACCAGCACTGAGTATAATTGAGCCCCGAATAATCAATTGCTCGAACTAACGACGAACGTTAAAGAGTAATTAAAACGTAATTCGATCTTAAAATATATATTTTTTTTTATATAAAAAAAATGTTAATCTCATGATTGTAATTATGATGATTATTGAAATAATTATTAGTTATAAAAATGATTTATGGTAGGATGTAGTAACAAATAGGGCATTGAAAGTCAGTTCCCGTGAAGGTCTCCGAGGCTTGTACGCGACAAGTTCAAGTTCAATAATCTTACGATTATCAAACAGCGGCCGGCCGCGCGGTACGTGAGAGACGAGGATTACGTATGCAGGAATTTCTCTCCGTCGATATATCTCTACGTCGTGTGTAGCTCTCGGTTACCGTAACAATCCCGTCATGCCGGTAACGCTATACGGGGTGTCCCGAAACCGATGATGCTGACTATCCGGCTTAAGCTCCGGCATCACACAGGAACATTCTACGATACCATAGGATTACTACCCACTGCGTGGAATTACATAAAAATTCGTCGGATAATCCAACGGTGGATTTCGTCCTCGAACAGTTAACACAGCGCCTGGATCCCTTCGATTCTAATACAGCGTGTGGAGGCTTTACTTACGAACACCAATCTTCATCTTCATCTTCATCTTCATCTTCTCAGGCCGAAGAGTATTGACTCTCGTCTAACGGCACTCGAATTATTAGCTTCGATATTACGTAATTGCCGGTTGGCCGAAGCTTCGAATCGTCAGTTAGAATGTTGGGTCAGTGGTACATTCAACTTTGCGAAGTTCATACACTGTAGGCTATTCTCCGAGGATATCACATTAAGAAGAAATAATATCGAAGAAATATTATTGAATTCTAACTTCTATTCCCGTATGATGTTGTGAAGTAGGAGAATTGACTTCCATCGGAGCTGTACTCTGAAAAGAAAGTGCGAAAGGCGCGAGATCTCGTTAGAGAAAAAGTCCAAGTGCACTTCCTGTCCTCGTGGATGCGAAGGAAAAACGTCTCCCGTAGTGGAGCATCGTAGTGGACAATCTTATCGCTTCGTTTCGCAACGTTTATTTCTTCCGTTAAATCAAATCCTATCTGTGTACGGTTATATAGCGATTAATATTTTTTTAAGTATTTTAACGTATAGCATTTTGTCTTCGTGTGGTTAAAACAAATGCCTGTACTGCGATTATTGGAATTGGAATTTTTAAGATTTTTTTTTTTTGTCCAGGCCTTTTAGATTCTATAGCGAGCACAGCGAACAGCGCGGATTGTCCGGGGGTATGCGTTCACGCTATAGCAACGTTGATTTGCGACGAAGTGCTGGACGATGTGCCTTGTCCAACGGCGAGTATGCGCTGTTGTGTTAATGGACCGTCAAACAGTACCGAGTCATCGGAGAACGATGTGGACAATGTAACGTCGGTAACGGAAGTTCGCGAAACAGTGACGATACAGTCGAGTACAACGCCTTCTACGACGACAAGCGCGCCGACTACATCGTCCACGACGCAGAAGCCAACAACGGTACCGCTCATTATAATAATAAAATTGTTGCGTTACTTTTGCCCCATTGGTAAAAGCCACGAGACTAACCGGATTAAATTTTTTTTTTTTTTTTTTCCCTGTTCATAGGACTCTCAGAAGATCGCTGCTTCGAGACCGTCCCGTGAGTTCTTACTTTACGTATCTTCCATTTTTATATTACATCGAATTATTGTGCACGACAGCTCACCAAGACACACACAATAGAACCGGACAGTATAATAGGGGAGTACTTATCAGTATCTGAGATGGGTGACCCTGAAGATATCTGTGCGACATCAAATTTCATCCTCGGCAAGTCTGTCATAATACACTGCTTTAGGAATAAAAAAAAAAAAGTTCACTTTTCGAATTTTATTCTAGGGACAGTATTTTGCCGAAAGTTCAATCGGCCGAATCACCGTACGGCCGAAAATCATGGGTTCGAACGTACTTCTTCCGAATCGTGGAACTGCTGAATCTTTATGTTTCCGAATCGTAAAATTTCGAAAACTATATTATTTCGAATGTTCATTTAAATAAACTATACTCTTTCGAAATAGTAGTTAGCCAAACATTATTCCTCCGAATCGTCATTTTTTCGAATGATAATTTCACCGAAATTTATTTCCCCGAATAGTTAAACCTCCAGAGTTCAAGTCACTGAAACATCATTCTTCCGAATAGTATTTATCTAACAAACCATTTATCCGAATCGATTCGTACTGGGCGTAAGATTTTTTACGAACGGATATAATGGCAGATGGTCAGACTGCCTGATTCGTGCATAATGTTTAGCTTCGTAATTCGGTAGATTGGCGATTCGGAAAAATTATCATTCGGCGACTTGATGTTCCGAGGTTGACGTGGTGAAATGACGTTCGATTAAATAGCGATCCGGAGGAACAACGCTCGACCTAATTACCATTTCCGAAGAGTAACGTTCGAAGAGACAATTCGTAAAAATACAGTTTCAGAATCTTCATGATTCGGAAGAAGTGCATTCGGACTCATGATTTTCGACTATGCGTCTGTTCGGCCAATTGAAGTTTCAGTAAAATAATATCGCTCTAATTTTCTTCTCCAAGCGAACTTCCACGAGCGAAGTTTGTCCGATGCAAAACGAAACCTTTATAACTTGATGGAATTTAGTCCGATGCAGATATCTTTAAGGTCATGTGGGATGGAGGCTGGAGGAAGTTTACGGATTCTTCAAAATTGGGACAAACAAACGAACAAACGAACAAACGAGTTTCCAAAATTTCCAAAGTATATAAGATTATTCGATTTCAGTGTCGAAATGTCCGGGAATTTGCATCGAGTCGAGGATAGCGGATTACTGCGATGCCGCGGTGAAGATAGATTCTCTCTGCAAGCCGGGACACATGTGCTGCGTGTCGCGCGACGCATTCGGCAACAATCCACCGTCAGAATTTTACGTGATCGATCGAACGAAGATAAACTCCACACGTCACGAGGAGAAGATCGACGTTAAGAGTACGTCGACAATGGGACCGAGCTCGACGTCGAATAGTCCTGCTACCGTCGCTACAACGACTCCGAGGCCCAGACCTGTACTTCGTAATCCGTGTAAGGGGGAATGCATGAATGGGCTCTTTGCACTATTTTGCGACGACATCGACAAAGACGCCGATTGCCCGAACGATGGATCCTGCTGTATTACATTACCCCCACAATCGGTAAGATCGAAGTTATTAAGGTTATTTGGGGCAAAACGCGTTTCTGTTGGTTTGCTATAACACACACACACACACACACAGACTTTGTTACTTTACAGGCAAATACACGCTGAATAGTTTGCTATTTTTTTCAGATTTTTGACCGTGTAGTTTTTTTTGTAAGTAATGTGTGTACAAAACTACATAAGGTACTGTGTAAATGTTTCGGAAACTGGTCGGTAATGACCGAACACAGCAATTTTCTCTGCCGATTTCTGTTAGATGCGAGAGAAAAAAAATAAATAAATAAATAAATAAATAAATACCACAACAAAATTTCAAGGAGATTCACGGTTTACTTTCTGAAATAAATTTAATAAACGAAAGACTCCGTCTCCGTCTAGCCGCTTGCTTGGTCTGTGTTTCTCACTCGCACACTGACTAATACGTTCAGCGGAGTCCCGCTCCCCTCAAGCGACTTAGGCCCAAATATTCTTAATTTACTCATTTACACGTTGATGAGCTAATGTTTTATTTTTTTTTCTTTTTTTCTTTTAGGAAAGTCCGCAGATTCCTCGTCCATCAACCAAACCTCCACCACCCAGATTGCAACCCTGCCGAGGTTTCTGTCTTCTCAATATAATGGCAGCATTCTGCAAAAGACCGAACATAATATTGACTAGAACCTCGACGTGTCAAACGGGCTCCATATGCTGTGAGGAGAGCAACAGTCCTCCTGCTGTAAGCGATCATTCAACTTTCAACTATTCATTTTGTTGATTATCTACTCGTTCTCGGACGATCTGTTAACGTAGGCTCCTTGATGATTCTTTGTTAGACACCCAGGCCTAGACCGAGGCCCACGCCGACAAGAGCGCCGACCTCGACCGTTTCTCTGCCTCCGGATCCACGCCCCGAGTGTCCAGGCTCTTGTATCGTTTCCTATCTGTCTTTCACTTGCTTCAGTAAGTAAAAAAAAAACAACTTGACACAATTGTTGCTGCATCTCATATGCTCAGCATTCACCTATTCTATTTTCTTGTTGTTTTCCTTCTCATATTATTTTTACAGTTACCTCATATTATTATTTATATTATTTTCTAATTATTATTTTTTTTTTTTATTTT
>JAPYZD010001129.1:0-23487 GCA_030522725.1 Ichneumoninae sp. B BG-2022a | reverse complement strand
GGTGTTTTAACAGAATTCAACAATAGAAAATAATTTAGGCTTAAACCTTGTGTAACTTTTTTTCTGTGCATCATATAATGTTTGCAGTTACGATTACAATTATCATAATGGATTTTCAGTACTTCAATTCGGAAAAAATCAGATCTGCATAGGAGTGTCCGAAGATTGGGACGTGTCCGAACATCGGTACCGTTACCTTAATGTTAAAAAAAAGGAAATTCTTAATAAACCGACCAGCCGATGCGTTTGACAACGTCGATTGTTGGGAACCTTCGTCAATGGATGTGCCGTCCGGACCCGTCGTTATCACCGACGTCACCGTGCCGCTCGAAGTAGACGTGACATTGATAGCCGTTGTGCCTGCAAATTGATGATTAACTCCTTTCATTTAGAAAAAAACAGACGTAATGTTAAGCCTTTTCTCACGACCAATAAAAGTCGAACTGCCTGAACAGCAAAGAGCAAATAAATACGAGATTAACATCGACGTTAATCCAACGACCCTGAAGATATCTGCATGACATAAATTTTCATCTTTGGCCAGTCTCTGTCAGTGCACGGCTTTAGCAAGAATAACCAATTGTTCATTTCTACAATTTTAATCTCCAAGTGAACTTCCTCGAGTAAAGTTTGCACAATGCAAAATACAACCATTATAACTTGATAAAATTTGGGCACATGCAGATATCTTCAGGTTTATTTAATCCAAGTATAAATTCGGCGCGGCTTTACCTGACGCCGTCGTAGTTATGCCGCTGTCGTTGGAAGTCTCGGGCCCGAGGTCAGCCGAACTGTGGCTGGTGGGAGTTTGTGCCGGGGCCGGATGAGAGTTGGGAGTGGTGCTTGGCGGTGGCATCGGACTGCCCTCGTGGTTGAGCGGTGGCGTCGCCGCTGGGGGATGTGGATGTGGTACCGCGGTACTCGTCGGCGGGGGTGGCTGATTGCTCACGTGATTTGGCGAAGGAGGCGGCGGACCCATCGAGCTGGCCGGCGGTCCCATGTTACCGATCCCGACCATTCCCGGAGTACTCGGGGGCACCAAACCCCCGCCACCTGCGCCGCCGTAACCTTGCGGGGGACCCGGACTCGGCGGCATACCCGGTGGTACGCTGTTGAATGCCATTTTATGCTGAAACCGAACGAGAAAGAAATTCAACGAACCCGTTAACGAGAATCCTGTGACTATGGAGATATTTTCATGAGGTCTAATTTCATCTTCGGCAAGTGTCGATATGCACTGCTTTAGGGAAGAAAAAATTGTGTACTTGTAGAATTTTATTCTCTAAATTCTCTAAATTTTATTCTCTAAATTCTCTAAATTTTATTCTCTGAATTTCCGTGAGCGAAGTTTGTGCAATGTAAAGACACAGCCCTTGTAACTTTATGAAATTATTCTCGTGCAGATATCTTTGAGTTCATATATTCGTGCATTGTGAAAAAAAAATTGAAATTTAATGTAGCGAAGTGTTTATGGGAAACTGGTAGATTAAATTTAACGTAAGATTACGATGAAAAATGAATGGACAGTGAAATGGAAGAAAATGATTAAGCGTAAGTGTTTATAGAGTTCTTAATATAGAGCATTCATTTTTCATCGCAATTGTACATGAAATTTAAATTTATACTGGGCGCAGCCCGTTAATATACCAATAAATATATAAATCAATTCTGCTATCTCGCGAATTGCTAAACTGGGAAATTAATTTTTGGCATTGTATTTTACGGGTTCCTCTTTCGAGACCTTTAAAAAAGTGCCGAACATAGCAGTATTTAGGTACGAGTAGGGTGTCGTACAAGAAAAATTTATCAAATCATGTTTTATTAGTTAAATAAACGATAGAATTTTGATTTTTAGTGTTTATGACTTTTACGATTCGTTATTCGGAGCTTTAAAATTAAGATTTTTTAATACCGATTGTAAATTTAATAAATAAAATTTAATATTATTATTCTGTATACTGTAAAAAAATCGTATGAAATTTAATGTGCTGATACTGAAAGTTTTTATGCATAAACTGGTATGTTAAGTTTCATGTACAATCGTAATAAAAATTAAGGCACAGTATATTAAAAACTTTAGAAATACTTAACTTAAATTTTACTGCAAAAGTATATTAATTTCTCATCACGATCCTACATTAAATTTTATACCAGTTTTTGCATTAAAAATTTGAGTGCGGTACATTAAATTTCCAATTTTTTTTACCGTACAAGCATTACAGAATACTTGTATACAATACTAAATATTATCAAATAAGTGAACGAAAAAATTAATGGAACGAGTCTCTGGGCTCAAACACGAAAACAAAAGTTGCCAAATATTTTAAAAAAATTGTTTTTTGAACGTCATACGTACCGGATACGGGGGATATTGCACCATATTGTTCGGTCTCGCGGGTTGATATTGGTTGTTGGGAGGAGGCTGAGAATTCGTAGGCGGAGGATAACCCTGGGGAAACTGGACGTGCGGCCGCGGTGGCGGGTAGTTACCCTGGGCAGGATAGCCGCCAGGCTGTCCCGCAGCCCCTCCGCCGCCCGAGTATCCCATACCGCCGCCCATAGGGCCGATAACTCCCAGACCGCCCGGCCCCGGTCCCGGCTGAACGACCCCTGGACCGCTGCTGTTCAGCTTGTAGGTGTGCATGTGCGGCGAAGGCCCCAAGGGCTGTTGATAACCTCCTGCGCAATCGAAAAATAAACAATCAAAACGCATTTCCCTTTACACAAAAAAAAAAAATATTTCGCAAAATTTCGAGGCAAAAAGAAATGGTGCGAAGAAATAAAGAAGATGCTGACCTTGAGTAGTCATCGGAGAGTGACTCATGCGTGCTGGGCCGCTACCGTCTGATTGACTGCTCGACGGACGAGGAGGCATCTGAACGTTTTGTTGGCCTGAAAATAAACAATGACGATTAATTAAAGTAAAAAAAAAGTATTACTAATTTGTTACTTCGGCAAAGAAAATCGTGAAATTCTCACCAACGGCGGGGGACATTGACCGAGAACCAGTAGATCCAGTAGGCGAAGGGGTAGGCCTCATCCCCTGGGAGTTTGGAGTCCCAGGACCGGCAGGTCCATTCGAACTGTCGTTACTGTTCTGACCAGAGAGTTCCTGAAACACGAAAATTAAAAAAAAATGAAATCAATGAATTCAAATAAAACCCGATCACAAAAAAATCCCCACAGAGCTGCGAATTTCTGAATTCCCAGCTCTTCGTCCCAGCAACGTTACTCGGATGATTCCATCGAAAGTCCAATTCCAACCAATCTACTCCTCCGATCGATTCAAATAAAAAACGTCACCAAAAAAGGAAAAAAATAAAAAATTAAAAAGATAAATAAATTACGGAACGATGTCGGCCAATTTCATAGAAAGTCCAATTGCAGCCAATTTACTCCGCCGATCCGTTTAAAACAGAGAGAAAAAGGACAACTCGTCCGTCCCATTTGCAGTTTTGTGTTTTCACATTTTAGAAACAGTAATACTCATGACAATTTTTTAAACGCAATAAAATTTTTTAAAAAAGCATAGAGCCGAATAATTCTGGACTAGCAAACAGCCGCTCTTCTTGAATTCGCAGCTCTTCGTCCACAGTTCCAGAACAACAAAGTCCAACTCCTCCGATCCGTTCTGCAGAGCAAGGCAAAAGCTCAACTGCTCCGTCCCATTCGCAACTCAGCGTTTTTACATTTACCAAAAACTAAAAAAATCTACAGCGAAATAATTCTGGACACGCAACAGCCGCAGGTCTTTCCGAGCTCGCAGCTCTACGTGCGCCGTTCCGGAGCAACGAAGTTCCTCCGTCCCGAGCCACCATAAAAAAAACCACAACTCCGTCCCATCCACTTACAATTTTCCATAAAAAAAGAGGTACAATAATTTCATAAAAATGTTGACGAACCTCCGCATCCACCTGGACGATCTCGTCGGTCGGATTCTCTCGCGATCTCGATCTCTCGCCCCGCCGAGAGTCGCTTCGCGACCAAAACCCCGAAAGCGCAAAAAGGCAAAAGGCGAAGAAAAAGAAAAGGACGTGCGGAGGGGGGAGGGGTTTCGAGAAGGAAAAACCGTCTCAACGCGTACGTCGACGAAAGATCTTCCGCGGCCGTGTGTCGTACGTTGCGCGCGCGAGACGCACGACGAGAAGATCTGCTAGGTTAGGTGGTCGGAGAGGGAGTCGTATTACGCCCAGGCGGCGAGCGGAACGATCGCGCTCCTCGCCTTATTATCCAAAACATTGGGCACGAAGCGCACACGTACACACACGGCCTCGCCGTTCGCACGGCATAGGTTAGAAGCGACTCCCTTAGACGTTCGAACTCTCACGATTGTTTAACAAAAAAGACTAAAAAAAAAAAGAATAAAAAAAAAGACCCGAAGCTTTTTACCTTTCCGCACTGGTACGTTTTTCTAACATAACATTTTTTCCTGCGGACATACAAAATGGCAACGACGTTCGCGGCCGACGTACTGGCCTGGCGCACATAACAATCCTCCCGACACACGTCGACCGTCTTTCCATCGTCTCGGCACTCGGGAGGCTCTCGCGAATTAAAAAAACGTACCCGACGATATTTTTTTTTTTTTTTTTTGATCCCGTGCCTCGTCGATTCGTACGAGGAAAAAAATATGTATTGATAATGAAAACAAGGAGGGGGAGAGTGAGAGAAAGAGGCGAAAAATGTCCGCGTTCGATTGTTACGTTGGGTTCGCTCAGTCGATAGTCCGGAGAGCGTTTGTAACGTCGAGAGCGTCGGGGGAGAGTTTTGTTGCGGAGAGGAGCATCGGAGAGAGGCCCGTGGCTAGGCCCCGAGAGAGCCCTAGGCTAGCTGCGCATTTAGCGCGTACTCAATTTAACTGGAGACTCCGCCTGGCGATTCCGCAGGAGAGCGCGAACGTCCCGGACAAAAGTCGATCCCGCAGATTTTTTTTCCCGACACATCCTGGGACGACGGAAACGAGGCACTCGCACGCGGCGGCATCGACGATCGTACACATACTTTCCGTCTCTCTATTTCTATCTTTCTGTGTTCTCTCTGCGCACACACACACACGCGAGCGCGCGCGCGCGCACGCACACAGGAAACGCGACGCACACTCGCGCACTCGCTCGCACTTTATCGGCGCAAAGAGCGAGGATTATGTCCGTCTCCCTCTCGACACACACACACAAGTCGCGGACCGTGCGCGTGTTGACCGCGAGCCGTTCACCGAAAGAGTGGATATTTTATGTCGGGGGAAAAAAAAAAAAAAAAAAAAAAAAATTGGAAAAAGTCACCACTACGCCCACCGGCCGCGGTCCCGCACACCCGAAAACATACGACGGAGAATATCGCAATCTTTTCTTCTTGTTCCTTCTCGTTTCACAGATTCACACGGAGCGGTCGAGGAAATATTTCGATCGGTTTTTTTGTTCCCTTCAATTTTTGTGTTTTATTTTTTTTCCCGTCACTCTCTGCAACGAGACTCGAGGTGGTTTTTTATTATTCTTGTTCGTTTGGTCCTGCTACGCGGTACACGTAGCTCTCCCCGATTCTTTTGACATCCTGCCTATCGTTCGTGGTCGTAACACCCGTAGTCGCCGTTCCGACGCTCCTCGCATCCCACTGTGTGTATATATATATATATATATACGTTATACCGCTAGCATACTTCACTTCACGCCACTCCGTAGGCGAGAGAGCCACCGCCGTAGCACTCGAGAGCGCGCATGGTGTATCGATAGCTCGATAACCCAGGGTGTTGCTCGTCGCCGCTTTTCGTTCGTTTATTCCTCTATTTTGTTTCCCTCTTTTCTCTCGATGTTAACAGTGTTTTATTGTTAATTTGTAATCGTGGCTGGTGGACGGATCGGAGAGTGTGGGGGGGGGGGGAAGAGAGCGACAGTCGGATTGGTTCCGTCGAAGGTTTATCGACGAGATGAAAATTATTATTTTTTTTTTGTTCGCCCTGGGTTTGACCCTCCGTGCAAACTCGAGGATACACAAGAGCCGCCAGCGAGCGGGGCCCCCCGTTTTTACACCGAGGCGCGGAGAGGACTTCGGGCTTTTGGGATTTCGCGTCCGAAGCGGGGAGGGCGTTCTTTCGTGGCGCGGCAAGCGGTCGGCTGTGCTCGGCCGAGCTCGGCAACGCTCGGCGAGGCGAATGAATTTTTGACCGAAACGACGCGAGGAATAAAAACCCCGCGCGTTCGCTGGATTTCGGAATATTTACTTTGGGCTTAGTGAGTCGCTCGGGGCGACGATACGACGATTGTAATTATTTAAAATGTCAATAAAACCGTGCGTTTCTTAATTCATACGTCTATGTCAGTTGCCTGCTGACCAGTTGTTCGAGGTAAATTCCAAAGAAATAAAAGTAAAAATTTTCTCGATAATATCTCTTTCGGTTTAAAAATCTCGATTTTTTAGTGGAAGGGCGTCATTTTGGAGGACGTCATTTCCGGTTTCAAAATCTCAAACAAAATTTTTCTGCACTATGTCACTTCCGGTTTAAAAGTGAGCTTTCCAAACTGGAATTGACGTTACAGATTTTTTTTTATTTTTCACTAAAATGTATGTCGAATGCAACGAGTGATAAAAAATGTATGAAAGAAGAAATAGGAAAGTGCGAAAAAAAACATGACGCGATACGTCTCAAACGTATTAGGAATTCATTTCGAACGTAGCGACCGATAAAAAAGGATGAATTAAACACACCGAAGTTTTCCCATTCTGCTCATCGATGACTCACGATATTTATAGTTTCGAGCACGTTTACAACGCTCGTAGATAGCATTTGTTTTTATGAATGAAAACAAACTCGCGTGACATCGATACGGTGGAGCGTTTACCTCTGTTATTATTGATAAGCCGTTTATCGCCCGATCGCATAATCTGCGCGTGTGGCAAAGAGACCAAAACTACGCCAGTCAAGCCATTGTCAACACAAATTGTCTCTCCGGTCTAACCTCCAAGGCTAAACAAACTACTACATATATATATCGCCCCATTAATTGTACATCAAGGTCACCAAAGATTAAAAACCTTGAACAAAAAGAACCCTCGATATCTAACAATTTCCCTAAGAAATTCTCCATTCAAAATCTTCCCGCCAAATTCTCGAGCGCACGCACCGATGCATCCGCCGAACGCTACAATCGAAAACTCCCACAAGAGTGTATATATATATCCATATATACACGAGGGTTGGGCGAAGGAAAAATCGATTACGAGTTTCTCCCCTCGTCTGCCCGATCTCGTCGCCAAAGATTGAAAAAAGAAAACTCAAACAAAAAGAATCATCGACATCGAACAATTTCCCTAAGAATCTCCGTTCAAAATATTCCCGCCAAATTCACGAGCGCGCGCACCTTACGCATCTGCCGAACGCTAAAATCGAAAACTCCCACATGTACATATATACACTTATACATATATCTATATATCCATATAGATACATATATACGAGGGTAGTGCGAAGGAAAAATCGATTGCGAGTTTCTCCCCTCGTCTGCCCGATCGAAAGCTTGCACGGCTCTCTCGGGCCGTCCCGCGCTCTGTTCCTAACAGCGTAGAGACACATCTCCGATGTTTCAAGGATCAAGCCAGCAGCATCAGCAGCAGCGGCAGCAGCGACGTCGACAGAGCGCTTGATATCCGGCGAGCGAATGACAGGCGGAACGAAACGTGGCGTCGAATATAGCCGAATAAGAAGAGAGGAGGAGAGACGGAGAGATAAACTGGACAGAGAGGAGAAATCAGGGGGAGGGGGGAATCTCTCTCTCTCCCCTCGGGCGCCTCGAACGAGCCCCGCCGCGCGATATCCCGCCAGCATTTCACATACCCGTCGCTGTTTCTGCTCGCTCTGCTGCACGCTGCCGCTGCCCTCTCTCTCTCCCTGGCTCGCCTCGACGACCCGACGTCGACTACACGTCGACCGTTCTTCTTTCAACCTTCTCTCTCCCGCCCATCTCTCCCTCTCGCTTACTCCCACTCTAGAAAATCCACGCTGTAACCTTCCCCCTCTTTCCACCTCGTGCCTCAGCGTCGCTTTTCTCTGTCCTTCCCCCTCCCCGCCCCTCCCACCGCGCCCCTCGCTCTCTGGCGGCCGGCGCACGTAGAGATGTGGAAATACCGGTATTTTAATACTTTGTTAAATTACCGTTAAATTACCGTAGAAATAACGTATTTTTAGCGTATTATGACGTAATTTTTGTATTCAGGATCTTTTGTGTGAAAATACGATCAGAATTTTTTTGGAGTAATTTATCGTTAAAACTTATAAAATCTATGGATTAAAATATAATATTGCAGATTGAAAAATTGTAAATTCCAGCTTTGTACTTGTGAAATTACCAATAACAAATTTTTTTACGTGTCATATTAACCATTCGCATGTCTACCGGTCCCTAGAGACGTGAAAATACCGGTATTTTAATATTTCATAAAATTATCGTAAAACTAACGTATTTTTATCGTGTTACACATAATTTTTTTTTAAGTGGTAAAAAAAATTATCTATCCAGGTGTGAAATTACCGATCATAAAAGGTTTGGCAAACTCCCCGTCCAAACGTATAAAATCTACCCATATAAATATGACATTACCGGTTGAAAAGTTGTAAATTCCAGCTTTGTAGTCGTGAAATTACCAATAACATTTTTTTGAAAAATTCTGATATTTTGAATCACGATTTTATTACCAGTCCGGTAATCTTCAGAGCGGTCGCGACAGTATTTTTACGGTAAAATTACCGGTCACATTTGCCGATCACGGCTCAGCGTCGCTTTTCTCTGTCCTTCCCCTCCCCTCCCTCGCGCCGCGCCCCTCCCCTCGCTCGCTGACGGCCGTCGCACGGCTACACGAGAAAACTCTCTCTCGCATGTGCAGCGAGAGGACTGGAAGGGCGACGGAGAGAGAAGAGAGGACGGAGGGAAGGCGCTAATATCTGGGGCTCCGGCGGCCGCGCAACTCGCGCCCTAATCGAACTATAGTGGAAGGTCCCTTCTACGATTCCCCCCACCCCGCCGGTCGAGGGCTCTTCTCTATGCTCCCCTCCCCTGCCGACACGACGCTCCGTTACCGCAGCCTCCCTCGACCCCGCTCACCCGCTTCCCCTCCGGCCCCTCCACGCCTATGGAACTCCCACCGACGATAGCTTCGCTATTTTTTATCTCTCTTTTTCTTATTCTCTCACGCTCGCTTGGTTTATCCCTGTGACGTTATTCTTTGCGATCTTCTTCTCTCTTTTTTTTTGTTATCTTTCCACGCGGCTCGACAACGCGTGTATTTCGCACGCACGATAGGACTTTTTTTTATTTTTCTTTATTTTTATGAAAATATGGAGAAATGCTTCGATTATGAAATTTGATTGCACTCGCCATGTCCGACCCTTGGGGTTTTGAGAATGATAGGACGGACCGAGATTCATTGGATTTTGTTGTATCTGCTATGAATCGCTTTGGTTAGTGAGGAATGATAGGATGCAGCGAATGTGGACGGGAGATGTGAAGAGAGGGAAAAGTTCCAATCCGGGTAATCCGGGAATGGTCGGACGCACTATAGCAATTTTTTTTTAAATTTTTTTTAATGAAAAGTATGGAGAATTCTCTTGATTGTGCGGAATTGCACTGCATAGACTGACCATTTTCACATCTTAGTGCAACGAGAATACTTGCGAAATTTGAGTTTGCTTTCTTTTTTTTTTAAGAATAGAGGATGACTTTGATTATGTCGGGATTTGATCCCAAAGACTGGCAATGTTCACCTCTTAGTGAGACAAAAATGATACTTGTGAAATTTTGTTTCTATTGTATTTTTTTTTTTTATGATAGAAAATTGCGTCATTTATGTGGAATTTAATTGCATAGACTATGTTCGCTCTTTAGCGTAACGAGAATGATGCGACCGATCGAGATTTATCGGATTCTGTTCAATCTCTTATGAATCGCTTTTCTTATCGAGCCCGGTTCGATGCAACGAATATGGATATGAGATGTGTCGAGAGGGAAAAGTTGCAATCCGGGTAATCCGGGAATGATGGGACGCACTATAGATTTTTTTTTCTTTATGAAAAGTAAAAAAAAATTCTCATACTGGAGAAAGGAATTCTCCATACCGAAGAATTCTCTTGATTGTGTGAAATTGCACTGCACAGATTGACAATTTTCACATGTTAGTGCAACGAGAATACTTGCGAAATTTTTGTTTGCTTTCTTTTTTTTTAAGATATGATCCCATAGACTGGTCACGTTCACCTTTCAGTGAGACGAAAATGATACTTGTGAAATTTTTATTCTATTTTATTAAACCCTTTCGCCCTTTAGTGTAACGAGAATAATACTCGCGGCCGACCGAGGTGTAGCGGAATCTCTGTTGAAATCTTATGAATCAGGATAGGAATTCTTAATTTTTTTTATGATAAGAATAGAGAGTCGTCTCGATAATGTGGAATTTGATTGCATAGACCGGCCATGTTCACCACTTGGTGTAATGAGAATTATGCGGACGGTCAGGATTTACTGAATGCTGTTGAATCTCTTAACCCTCCGCCCTTTCAACCCTTAATTACGGACTTAATCCTTCAATTACGGACCATGCTTTCTTTTCAGCACAAAAGCGATACGATTGTTCGTAACAAATTTTCTTCCGCGATATCACAAAAGCAACACTTCAAGGTACGTCTGTAAATTTTTACAGAATTTTTTTTAGCACATCTACTTGTAATTAGAATCGCTCGAAGGTTGCGTGAAGGGTTAATAATTGCTTTTGTTGCGATGGGACGCACGACTTATCGGCAGGTGTCGGATTTAACGCGATCCCGAGATTGCGAGGTCGAAAATGATTTTATCATTTTTTTTTTTTTTTTTTTTTTTTAACTACGAATGTCGGTACGGATAAAATGCAACTACGCGAAACACGATATCGCCAGCGGGAAGATAACGGAAGAGAGTCGCCGCGTCTTTGGCAGTTGGACGTATCAATTAGCAAAGAAATCGTTTTGCAGGCGACACTGTGCCGAGGAAAAGTCATTAACGGAATCGTTTGAGCACTAATGAAGGCCGACGAGCATCTCTCGAGCTACGTCGGCGTTTCATTAGTGTGCATCTTTCGGATTACGTTCTGTGATTATACCTGGCGGGGTGAGAGCGATGCTTTGTCGCTGCTTCGCGTTCGCGCGAAAAACCTTAAAGCGTTTGACACGAATGGTCACGCGTAAACTTTGCATTTACGTCGGGCAGCCCTCGAACTACTCCGAAGGCAAATTTTTTTCGTGAGAAGTGCTAAAGCGTTTTAACACGAACCGTCACGCGGAAAAGTTGCAATTTACCTATTTTTTTATAAGCTTTATGCCGTGTAAGTTATGTTCGATTTTATATAAGATGTTATTTTTGTGTCCTGGCGATTTTTGATTATATGTTGGTTTTGATGATGGTTTTTCCATAGTCTTGCAATTGGGTGCAAACCCGTATAAATAAATTCACGTCAAGCGTGCCTCGAACTACTCCGAACGCAAATTTTTGCCGTTCGGAGTTGATATTCAGAATTTTTGTTTTTTCATCCCCGACCCTTCGAGAGAATCGTCGTGTTGGTTTCAGAGCAGATTCGCGAAAAAAACGCCGAAGGCACATTTTAGCCATTCGGAGTTAATATTCGGAATTTTTGTTTCCTTCCCGAAGACTTCGAGAGAATCGTCGCGTTGGTTTCAGAGCATTTTCGCGAAGAAACTCCGAAGGCACATTTTAGCCATTCGGAGTTAATTTTCGGAATTTCTTTTTCCTTTCCAAAGGCTTCGAGAGAGTCGTCACGTTAATTTCGGAGCGTGTTCGCGAGGAAAGTCCGAGGGCGTGTGCGGAGCGCAGAAGCGCAAATGAGTTACTCACCCCAGAATCGATTCCTTGAGTATTGGGAGTCGTTGATCGTTGCATATTATGAAAATTCTGGAAAATACATCGAACGTCCGAGTTAGAGGCAAATTTTTTTCGTTGACTCCAGAAAGAAACCAAGATTAAGAGATTTTTTTTTTGTGAGATTGATGTCTACCTGTGGTTGACCGGGTTGTTGCGGCTGGGGCGACGCGGAGGGTGGCGGTGCCGGGGATTGCGAAAGAGCGCGCTGCGGCGATTGACTCGAGGAGTTCGCCTGATTGGGAGGCGGCGGCGGAGGATTTGGCGGTCCTCCTTGGTTCCAGCCTCGCTGCTCCGGATACAACGTGGATGGATGACCAGCTTGCGCGGCGTATGAGTTCAACTGAAACGTTCAAAGAAGCGTCGTCGTCAGAAACGAGAATGGAAACGTTCGCCACGATTTTTTTTTTTTTATTTAATTTAATTTTTTATTTATAAAACTCACCTGGTGGTGACTGTAAGGGGAGTGCGGCCTCGCCGGGGATGAATAACGCGCTGTGTACGGTTGATATTGCATCGGGGTCGGCGAACTCGGTCCACCCGGTCCGGGATGCAGCCTCGGCGAACCCTGCGAATTCGTATACAACATTTTTAAAACATTTTTCTTTATATTTATCTACACTAGTGTACGTGGAAGTGTTAATGTTATACGAAGATTTAAAAATATGTTCCTTGTAATTGCAATACTACTTATAAATATGCAAAACGGCAGTAACCGTAAATAAATTAAAGGAATTAAATAGATAGATTCGATAAAAAATGGTCGAAGATCAAACTAGACTTAATCGAGATTACGCTATAATTAATTTGACTAATATCGGCTTGAAATATTTTTAAACATTTCTTGCATCTAGAAAACTTCGTGAAATGATTGGTCAATGTTTCGTCCGAATTTTGGATTTTTGGGATACAATTTTCTGATCGATCATCGAAATGATCGAAGAAACTTTGTTTTTGCGTCAACGAATCTTTGAAATTTATTCTCATCGATATTCGAAACGGATATCTTTTTCTTTTGGTGTTATGTTAGTGACAAATTTGTATTAATGTAAACGTAAATCTCATCGATCTTGATCGTGATATGCTACGTGTATTGGTCAGGGTTGATGAAGACTTGAGCATTTTTTTTTTGTGTTAATTTTGAACGTTAATTTTTTCTGCAACGTACTCTTTCGATATTTCATCAATGCCAAAATTTGCATGATAGATCGGTGTATACTGTAAAAAAAATTCGTTCGAAATTGAATACACCAAATTGGAAGTTTTAAGCACCAACTGGTTGTAATAAATTGCATGTACAAACGTGATGAAAAGTTCATGTTCAGGATATCACAAACATGGGAAATACTTTACTTTTTAATAAACTTTGCTTTAATTTTACCATGAATGTACTTTAATAATTTACTTTGATTTATATTAAAAAGTATATTAATTTTTCATCGTGATTGTGTATTAAATTTAATGCGCCAGTTTTTGCATAAAAACTCCCAATCGGGTACGTTAAATTTACTTTTTTTTTACAGTGTACTCCAGAACAAGCAGAGGCAAAAATTTGTCCATAACTGTTTTAAAAAAAGGTTGTAAATTTAACGTACCAGACTGGACGTTTTTATTGTCAATTGAATTCAACATACAATCATGATGAAAAAATAATATACGTTTTCATTAAAATTGAAGTAAATTAAAGTACTTTCATAGTAAAATTGAAGTGAATTATTAAAAAAAAACCCCAATTTCCAATGTTTTCAATACATCGAACATTAATTCTTCATCTCAATCATACGTGAAATTTAATTATTGCACATTTGCATAAAAACTTCCAGCCCGATACATCAAAATTTCATACGAATTATAAAAAGCAAAATATCTATTTTACACCCCACTTTAATTTTTCATTCACAATTGTACCCAAAATTTAATATACGAATTTGTGCATAAAAACTCCCAATCCCGGTACATTAAATATCCCACTATTTTTTTCAATAGTCAACGATCTCAAAGCCAAAACCGTAACTCCAAGACAGGCTTGACTCGTCGTCACCGACACGTGCCAAAAAGTCCGGCACACTATCATCGTCACCAACCCTCATAAAAAAAAAAACAAAAAAAAATCGTCGTCGAAACCCAATTCCATGACGCCGGTCGACATCCCGTCAACATCCTCCTCAAGACACAACGAGCGTATACCGTTTGGGGAGGTCGCTGGCCGGGCTGTGGATAAACAGGTGGAACAACTGGAGGTCTCTGCATAGGCCACGGCTGTTGGTACGACTCCGGGCCGATGCCGGGATAATTGGCGTGAAACCGATGAACGGAGCTCGTGGCTTGTAGAAGTTGGTTGAGGGTGGGGGTGGGTCCGGTGGCCTGGGAGATGCTCTGTCCGGAGAGGAATCTCGGCTGAGCGGGAAAGCTCCCCGGTCCCGGGCCGATGTGGGCCAGACGGGGTTCGATCTTCGACACGGCGTAGTGATCGTCCATGTCCGCGGGATGCACTCGTTCGCTCTCGTTCGACAACTGTTTGCCGTGATAGTCCAACTGTTTGCCCGGAAAATCGGTATTTTTAACTGGATAATCCTGCTGCTGTTGCTGAGCGTGTTGCTGCTGCTGGCTCTGCTGTTGCTGCTGCTTCACCGGATAGTCGGACAATTGTTTTGATCCGTACTCGTTCGGTTTATTGGCATACTCGTCGGCGAAGTCCCTCGTCACGCTTGGACCGAACGGGTGAACCGAGTGAGGCGTGTGACTCGCACCGTCGTGCGCCTCCTGCTTGCCGGTCGACTCCTGAGTCGTCTGTACGACCTCCCGGGGTGACTTGACCTCGCCAGCGGTGTGTCCGCCAATGTCCTCGCGATATTGACTCATCTCGAAACCTGAGTCCCCGTCCCGATTCACATACTTGAGCAGCTGGGCCGCGCCCCGGGAACCCTTATCGGCCGGCTCTTTATCCAGCTGCTGCTTAACGCTAACACTAGCACTATTACCACTGACTTGGGAACGTTTCTGCATGCATTTCACTGTTTCGCTCAGCTTTACATCGTTTTGTTGGCTCTCGGCTTGCGTCGCAGCCATGTTCTTCCATCACGGTGCCATAGTCGTCTCGTTAACTGGCCAATAGCGGGTCCTCGTGCCTCCCGTACGATTTGCGTTTGTCGTTATAGATATTCTGATTGGCTGACGTAAGCGGCTACCGAGAAACTCTATCAACCGCATTCTCCTCTCCGCCTCGAGCAAAAAACCCACGAGTTATCGCGACCTCACGGGCTCCGACGTGAGAGTACGCTGCTGGAGAACTACCTCGAGGACCCCCCAATTTTGTTTGAGGTTTAATTGAAGAAGATTTTTTTTTTCGGTTTTTTTTTTCCTTGGGACTTTTTTTTTTCTTTCTTTATTATCCCCCTCGCATCAACGTCAAAAGTAGCGTCGCACGGCGTACGCCATCTTGTGGTTAGAAGGACGCCCGGAGATTAAACGAAGCGGGCTGTAGAGCGACGACTCGATGCGCGGGGTGCTCGCCAGGCGTCGCTTTTTGGGGCTCGTTCGCATGGGGGAATCAGTCGGCGATGACCATGGCGATGCGATATCTTTTTGCTTTCTTTCTTTTGATTATTGCTTTGGGCGATCGAGCTTGGTTTTGTGATGAATTTTTATTTATAATTGGGAGCATTGAAAGAGTACCTTGGAGATTGGAAGGCAACTCGCCGGTTTGTCGGCTGGACGACGTCGTTTCGTTCTGGACAAGTTTGTCCAACTGCCCGATCGCTGCCCTCGAGGATACGTGGAACTTTAATTTTGTTTTATTTATTTATACGGATTTGTCCTTTTGCAACTAATTTACAGCAAAGCATAATTTAGAGCTTGGAATAATAAATTAGATATTATTATTATTATGAGTGTTTACAGAATTTAAGTTTCCACTTATAGATCTGCTACTATATAATATAAGATTACATAAAAATATAAGTATCAATTTGGTTTTAACACTAATAAATAATAAATTTTAATGAAGTGTATAAAAACCCTTCGATTTTCTTTTTAATTCGAATTTAACTGTGCTCGTACCTTGGTTCTAACTCTCATTAAAAAATAAAATCTCTTGGGAATTCGGCGCAACAATTTCGCTGGTAATTTCGCGGCTGCGCGAACTTTTCAGCACTGTTGGCCAATCACGCGGGTCGAGACGCAACTCGCCGATTTATCGGCTCGACAACGTCGTTCCGTTCTGGAGAAGTTTACGACGGTCAAAGATCGTTGCCCTCGAGGATAATGAAATTGTTGCAATTTAACTTTAACTGTTTCTTAGTTTCGACTCGCTTATTAAAAAAAATTCTTACACCACTGTTGGCCGATCACGTGGATCGAGACGCAACTCGCCGATTTATCGGCTCGACAACGTCGTTTCGTTCTGGACAAGTTTTCAAACCAGTCTGAGATAGTTGAAATCGTATGCAATTTAACTTCAACCGAACCCTCGTTTCAACTCGGTTATTAAAAGAAAAAACTGACGCCTTTCTCCCAACGTTTCGCTTGCAATTTCTCAGCTTCGCGAACTTTCCAGCCCCACCGTTAGCCAATCAGAACTCGAAGATGCGGCTGCTTATTTTTTTTTATTTCTCTCAATTCACTTTGTCGACGTTTCTCCCGAGAGTCGACGATAAAAAAAACCGGACCAAACTAGCCGATCTCGCAACTGCGTGTTCCACGGCGCGGACGAGCGTTACGAATTTTGATTTTGAAAAGTCCGTGCGAGGGTCGGATACGTGTTTACAAACAGCACGATGAGCGGACACGACGTCGTTTGCACCGACGAGATCGCGTGAGAGCCAACGATGTCGCATAAGCTTGGTATGTTCGGTAACAGAACTGTCGAGCACGCAGTTCGCGGCCGCACGCGAGACGCGCGAATGACGGAGCGTGAAATGTGCGACGAGCTGGTGGACAATTTCGCCTCCATGGACATGTCGCGAGGAAAATTGTCCATCACGGCCGAGCGAGTCAGACGAATCGCCACCGGAAAGAAAAACGCAGTGCCGAGGGTGTTGGACTACGACAGTTTCACTGAAAAGTCGTCCCGCTCGTCCGTCAAGGTCGAGGAAGTCGAGGACGACTCGTGGCCGTCCGACGAGTCGCCTGAGGAGTTTTTCGCCGAAGTCGGGCAACACGTCGCCGTCACGAGGACCGTCAATGCCGGCTCGGAGCACTCGAGCCTGAACAGGATGAAGGCTCTCTTCTGCCTGCAGGTGCGTCCACCCCGACGAATACGGGGAAATTTAGTAACCCGAATATATCCGCACGACGACGATTTTTATCTTCTGTCCCTGTAAATGCATTGCTTTAGGAAAAAAAAAATGTTTCGTAAAATTTTATTCTTGGAACCGTTATGATTTGATGAAATTTGGTCTCGTACAAATATCTTCGGAAGTCGTTTCAATGTGAGCCTGAAGATTGATCGATCGATTATTTATTTAATGATCAACGGGCAATGGCCTTTAGAATATAATACAACGTAAATATATACATAAAAATTATTTTAAGTACGAGTAGTCAGTCGATCGGAGAGGAAGCTCGCATGGTCTCGTGTTCTTTTATTTTTTGTCTATTCTGTAATTAATCTAATCCAATATGATTTACCAAATTTATTCATTTGTAACTTTTTTTTTTACTTTTTCACACTTTTCATAAGATTTGTACTGAAACAAATCTTATGAAATTTGTATTTTCAGTTGAAAATACTATATAATACATAATACACAATACTATATATATATGTATGTTGTTATAATACTTACAATTTTTCATTATAAACAACATATAAATATAGAAGAAACACCTTAGGAAAGCCTCATGAAAACTTTATTGTTATTAATTTAAATTTGTATTTTTTCTGAAGCAAGAAGAGAACACATGTGACCACACGCTAACTCATATATCTATTGAAATGTTCTATTTTTATATATCTGTAAAAGGAGCAATCCGTTAACAAATTATCAATATCAATTTCAATGATTTACAGATAAACCAGTAAAGTACATTTTACAAATGTATGCATTTTACTATGTTATCACATGTATTCTCTTCAGGTCTTTGGACGTATATAATTTTACGTATATAATTAATAACACTAAATTGCTCTGAGGACATCGACCGAACCTGGTGAAGGGGCCCTTCAATAAATACTCAGGACGTGTGGAACGTGTTAGCAGCGATTGAAGCACAGAGATTGTTTTCAAAAATAAAATTGATTTATACATTTTTATGGGAAGAGCAATACATAGAAACAGACGTAAAAAGTATATAATTTAAAGTTCAGTCTCGTGCAGATGTCTTCAGGGTCATCAAAATTTTTGGTACGATAAAATGTTTCTTAAAATTTATTTTCCCGCTTGAATTTTGCAGGAAGGCGACGAAATCGGAGCTATAGGACACCTCGTGAAATCCCACGCCGTTTTCCTCCACTCGAGCGTCATTCACAGGTACAAAAAGACCGAGGTGAGAAACAAATTTTATGCACCTCAGGAAGCCGGACTGAAAGCCGATGCTATGAAATTCGACTCGAAGACGACGAAGATCAACGACGCCTTGAGAAACAAACTTTCCCAACTACCAGAGGGTAATTTTGGATTTTTTCTTTTTTTTTAATGGTAAAAAGATTCAATTTAATGGTAAAAGGATTAAATTTTGTTTACTTTATGAATATTCTTTTTTCAAGCGCAGAATGGTACGTTGTACAACTTACCTCTCACTGGAACTCCTCCGGCCTGTCCAGTCCCGACGGTTCCATCGTAAACTCCATGAGTCCTCTGCATGTAACGGTGCTACCCACGGGACCCAACGCCCCGGATCCTATTTGTATTACGATTCCGAAACTTGTGAGCCACGACTACGACGGAGTCAAGGAGATATTGAAGATCGTGAAGAACAATAAGGATGATCTGGAGAAATACTATACCGCCAATGTGCACTACTGGACCATGAGAGCTAAGCAGAATTCCAGCATGAAGGTATAAATTCTGTAGTAGTAAATTCTGTAGTTGGAAATTTAGTTTGAAATTTAGTTTGAAATTTTTGTTTGAAAGTGTATTAATTTTTTCTTATTTATTACATTTATTAAATTTCTTTTAGAAGCGAGAAGTTACAATAAAAAAGAGTAACGAAGCAAGTGTCATATGGAGAGTTGTTAATTTTTTCAACTTTTATAAATCGTTACTCCGGAGCTTTGATATTTTGGATTTATTATATATTATATTCTGACTGTAAAGAAATCCGTCATATAAATTAAATAATTTTTTTCTATTAATTTGTGAATGATACGGATCGAGAGTCGACCGAATGACATTAGGTATAAATAAAAGTAGATAACGAGTAATTGATTGCTTTGCAGGTTGCCATGATGGTCGTGGAGAACGAGTGGCTGAGAGAATGGAGAATCCTCCTCATGGCGGATTCCTCGGAGAATTCCCGCTTGGTCAAGGAAATGAGAGCCATGATCGACAAGCTCATAGCCGATGATTTGTCTATGTGAGGATAGCAGTGGAATTTTTTTATTTTAAAGTTTATCGATATCCATAACTAAAGGTCTCGTTAAACGGGAAAGAGATCATTTATTTTTAATTTTTCTTGCAGAACCAACATATCGCCGCGATCCAGATGGCTTCTGCGAAAAATCGCCACGAGCGCTTGTTACCTAACGAAAGCGGAGATAGCGAGGGCGGTCGTACAGGTGCTCGGCGACAACAAGAAACTCGCATCTAACGTGATATTTTCAATATTCGGAAAATTGGCGAGCGTAAATGATCTGCGCACGGAGAAGAGAAAGCCATTAATATTAATAGTCGACGAGGTGAGTTCGAAAAGCTTCGAATAAATTTACCCTGCTATGCTTTCGTTTTGTTATAATTTTATAATTTTATAATTTTATAATTTTATAATTTTATAATTTTATAATTTTATATTATTTTTTTACTTTTTATTTTTTATTTTTGCTAGATCTTAGATCAAATCCCATTCGAGTCTATGAGTTTACTGACCAACCACCCAGTGACGCGTTTCCCCTCGTTACATGTCGCTTACGCGATGTTCAAAGAGCACGAGGACACGATGGTGAAGGGTTGCAAGGTCGTGAAGATAAGCGACGAGGTCGGTTCGTTCATCGTCAATCCCGGCGGCGATTTGAACAGAACGGAGCAGCGTATGAAGTTGTTTATCGATTATTGGATGCCGAATTGGCGAGGGACGTACAAAACAAAGCCGGACGAGACGAGCTTCGGGAAAGTCCTCGTCGATCACGATATTCTCATGTACGTCGGTCACGGGAGCGGCATTCAATACCTGCCGGGAAATCAGATCGAGAAGCTCAGAGTGCGAGCTCTCGCGCTGCTCTTCGGCTGCAGCAGCGTCAAACTCTTGCCGGTCGGTGGCCGGTTTCCACCGATTGGAATATCCAATCGGTACATGACGGCTTGCAGGTAAACCCGCTAGAAAGCTGATTAAAAAAATATGGTTGGTTCAACTGAAGATTCGGGCAGGGACGTTCAAGTAAATATTTTGTTTATTTGCAGCTAAAAGATCGTTTAGAGTTCAGCAATTTTTAAAAATAATTTCAGCAAAATGGTTCTTCGATATTAAAATGGTTTTGAGGCGTGACAATCATTTTTATACGTTATGATACATTGTAAAAAAATTTTTTATGAAATTTAATGTAGCGGACTAGAAGTTTTTATGCAAAAACTGGTATACTAAATTTAATGTACAATTGCGATGAAAAATTAATGTTCAGTGTCTTAAAAACATTCGATATACTGTATTTTTAATAATTTACTTTAATTTTACTATGAAAGTACTTTGATTTTTCATCATAATTGTATATTGAATTCTCTGTATCAGTTTTTGCATAAAAACTTCCAGTCCGGTACATTAAATTTACAATTTTTTTTTACAGTGTAGTTTTGAGACATTACAGTTGTTTTGTTCAACCAACAAAATATTTATTTGAACGTCTCCGTCTTCATCTTTAGTTAATTCAACCGCATTTTTAACAATCGGTGAACCGTTAATTTAATTTACCGATGGTATAAGTTTATTTTTTTTTAAAGCGAAGTGACTGACGGTAATTTTTGCCTTTGCAGCCCGTGCGTTCTTGGCACCCTCTGGGAAATAACGGACGGCGATATCGACAAGCTGACGGCCCGTTTCATAAGCGATTGGATTCCATCCACCGCCCACAGGCCCTGGTCCGACGTGGACATCAACAAGTGGGCCAGTGGTACGCTGAGTCAGTACACCACATCCTTTTTTTAACACGAAATTTCGAGAATGTAACCTCGACGATGATCGAATGATCGTTTTCTTTCGTTCAGAATTCAGAACTTCCACGACGGCCGACTGCGAGTCCAAAAACGAACCGGAAATGCTGCGAGCGGTCGCCAATTCCAAAGAAGTCTGCACTCAGCACATGACCGCGGCTGCTGTGGTCGTACGAGGATTGCCGATACGACTCGTGTGAAATCATCGTACAATTCATTACTTCGAATAAGGTACGCGAAAAAATATATATTACGCATAAAAAAAAAATCAATCAAATTTCGTCGATAACCAATATCGATCCGAAAAATTGATTATTTCGAATAAGGTACATGCGAAAATCTACGTTATGGATTTAAAGAAAACAGTCAAATTTCGTCGATAAGAAATATCGATCAGGAAAATTGATTATTTCGAACAAGGTACATGAGAAAACCTATATTACGGATTTTTAGAAAAAAAAAAAAAAACAGTCAAATTTCTTCGATAAGAAATTGTCGAAATATTAACGCGTATTCGTGTTTCTTCCAGAGAACTTTGATGTCCACTTTGGTCACATGATGATCTGTGGCTCCGGCACCGAAACGCCGATATTCTTGTGCGGCAAAACTTGTCCACCGTTTATGTACAGTTCATCCTTGACGATGACGTCCTCGCCGAGCACCGTCGTTCCTTCCATTCTCACCCAGCGGCCAACTACGCTTCGCCAACCGACGATGCAGCTGAATAGAAGAAGAAAAGGAATTCCAATTAATCAATTAGTTCATAATATTTTTTTTTTTTCTAATTCGAAATAGTAATTGAGGTATTTCGCCGAATCGGACTCACCCCTCGAGCCAAGCGTGTTCCTTAACCGTGGAGGACTTCAACAGGGTCGTTCTCTTTACGCAGCATCCGTCCGCCAGCGTGACGCCCGGTCCGATTGTCACGTTGGGTCCGATTCTGCAGTCCTTGCCGATTTTCGCCGTCGGATCGACCAACACGTTCCCGACGACGCCCGGCCCGGAGTAAAGTTTCTCCGGCGACTTTTGCCTCAGCGAAGCGAGATACATGCACATTCCTTTTACAAAAAAATCGTCATAAAGAATTTAATTATTTTTTTTCGAATTAGAGACGAAAAAAATCGACATAAAGCATTTAATACTTCGTATTTATTTTTTATTGTTTTTGAATTCGGAACCAAAAAAAAATATTCGTCATAAAGCATTTGATGTTTCGTATTTAATTTTTTTCTTTTCGCGTTCGAAACCAAAAAAAAAACATTTTCATAAAACATTTTTACTTCGAATTTAATTATATTTGTTCGAATTCGAGATAAAAAAAGGAGACAACGAATTCTTTTTTACCGGTGAGAAAGTCTTTGGGTTGTCCGACGTCCATCCAGAAGCCCGACAATTCCATGGCGAACAAGTGACCGTCCTCGGCCATTTGCGGAAACACTTCTTTCTCGATGCTCATCGGCCTCAGTTCTATCCTGTTCAGTACGCTCGGATTCAATATGTACATACCTAGAATATAGATCGGACATAAGTCAGTGCCTTATCGGAAAGATTATATATTTTTTAAATTAAATCAATTGTAGACCAAATAGTCTTCCGAAAAGAGTTTGAATGTAAAAAAAAAAAAAAAAAAAAATAAATAAATTTTCGTATGTCCAAAGTTACCAGCGTTTATTTTGTTGGAAACGAATTCCTGGGGTTTCTCGATGAAGCTCCCGATCTGACCGTCCTCGCCGTAGACGACGACGCCGTACTTGGACGGTTCCTCGACTTTGGTAACGACTATCGTACCCTCGCCGCCGTGGGACTTGTGAAATTGCAAGAGCTCTTTGAACGGAAAGTCGCATATTATGTCGGAGTTCAGTACGAAAAATGGCTCGTTCCCCTCGGACAATATTTCGCGGGCCAGCGCGAGCGGCCCGGCCGTTCCCAACGGCTCCGTCTCGTGCGAAAACACCAAATTCACGCCCAGCTTCTCGGCCTCCTCGGCCAATTCCTTCTCCATCTCCTCGGCTCTGTACGACACCGCCAGCACGACTTCCGTCACGTTCGATTCGACCTTTAACAACAAATCGCAAATTAAATCAACCAATGAAAAAAAGCATTGTCTGTATTTTTGGCTTCCTCATAGAGGAAGGTTCGCGACAAAAAAAAAAGAGATATGAAAATTGCAATTTTCAACTTTTATGAGGAAGCCAAATGAAAATTTCAATTTTCAACTTTTTTTTATCTACCACTTACTTAGCTTCTTTCTCAGTATTTAAAACAAAAATAATCGTCTCTTGTGAGGTACGAATTTTCTG
>JAPYZD010001128.1:0-53620 GCA_030522725.1 Ichneumoninae sp. B BG-2022a | reverse complement strand
CCCCCCCCCCCCCCCCCCCCCCCCCCCCCCCCCCCCCCCCCCCGCTGCGTCCCTCGACCCCGCTTTTTCACTGTATCACTTAACATACATTCGTTACATAAAATAGTATGCGATACTCGTGCGGTGCAGCGGAATTTATAAGAAGACTGCGAGTGAGTCGCACTCGCAGTCTTCTCATAAAGTCCGCTTTACCGCACTCGTATCGCAAAGTACTATTTCGGACGGCGAATCGTTCATTCGTCCGACCCTTTGCGTCGTCGATCTTTCTATCTCGAATTGTATGTGATACATACTATAGGTCATGTGTAATGGATGTCACAGGCTTCTGTGTACGGACGGGGGCGACATAAATCCGTTAGTGGCGGTATAGAGCTCAAACCACATATGCGCGCGAAAAGTCCATTGGGCAGTGGGTACTTGTGATTTTATTAAATAATCAGCGACATCCCATAAGTCGTTCCCACCGGCCAGCGGTACGATAAACGACGGAGTGATTGGCTCCCAAGAGCCCTGTAATCCAGTGCACGCTGGACTGTCGGCTGTAATCTCAAATGCCGATTTCGCTATTTTTTGTGCTCATCCGATCTCATCCGCGGGCAGCCCGTTCTCGTTTCCGAATTTCGTAACGCGATGAGACCCACGGGTAATTGACTGGAGTCAGTGTTTTACGATCAGCCCGCGCATGCGCATTCGGACGCGCTAGATGCGCGCGCACGCATGGCAAACCGTCATCCATCGCTCTTCTGCATTGGCACTGATTTACTCGACCTCTCCACGCGCACAGCAAAAACGTATTTAGCTTATTTTTTATTTTATTTTTTCCGATCGGGTCACGCGATACACTATGTTAAACCAAAGGCAACATTATACATCGCGGACGCACAAAGTCTAACTCACGAGTGAATATAAACTGTCCGAGTACGTCGATCGTATAATTGGAGCGAATTATCGATATAAATGCACGTTTATGCGGGCACACTGTAAACCCCGGAGTAATCCGGTGTTTATATACTAACTATAACTCGACGGAAACTAGTAGCAGCAAAAACGAGAACACGCCGTCGTCGGACAGCATTAAACGAGTCTCCCGGTAATACACTATGGATCTGTGCTTGCTCTGTTCATTCTCGTTTTCTATATAGTTTTACTCACATTTCTCCTCATACCCGGCATATCGTCGTCACCGGAACGAGCTCGGATCTAGCTCGGTGATAGGAAAAATTAGACACGTTTCGTAAACAGCTTAAAAAAAAAAAATCTGCAGAACTTATCTGCAGTCTTTAAGTACGCAAATCCATTTGATTTTATGGTAGAGGATTTTTGTATCTATGCGTATCTGTGAGCGTTTTTCAAACGGAAGACTCTGCGTCGTTCCGCTCGATGGTTATTTTATAGCTCTGCCCGATAAAGCGAAGTAATATTGCCAATACTGTTTATACTGTTCGTACTCTCTCTGCGAATATACTCGATAGCGGCACGATGGCCATTACGTGAAAATGCTCGGAGAGTTATAGGTGCGAATGAAATTATCCTGTGCATATGCTGAGTTGCGATTATATATTCTGAAGTTTCTACGATCGTTTCTTTATGTGCAGCATTCCGGATGCATATATAAACGATGAGATAATTTCGCGCTGATATGACATACGCAGTCGAACGATAATTATCTCATCGATTCGTAATTACCCCGGCAGCTCGAAGTTTCATGGCTTTCCGTTTAGTATCTCGGTGACGTAAGGCTCGCACTGAGAGATCGCCACTTGCACTCTCCCAGGGGAGAGACAGAGCGGTAGGGTTATTCGTTTATTGAAAATTTCGCAATTTTCGAGCTAATTGGAAAGCGGAACGTATGATTCACATGTCTGGCCAATTAGGTGGGAAATTATACGTCGAAGTCTACACTTCGAAATGTGACACTAGGGAAATTGCAGTCGACACTTTCAATTAAAGAGCACGGGAATTGCTACGCTCGGTAACAAAACCTGTAATCAATTTTTTGTCACGGGCGCTGCTGTTTCCCGTCGAAAGAGCGGTTTCACCGGAAGCTCAGGGAACAAATGCTTCCAAGGAGACTTTTCTTTCGAGCGTTTGGGCAACGAACCGTGAAAGAGGTTGGTTACAGGTTTTTTTATTCCGACCAAACCCGGACAAGGCGGTCAAGAAGCGCTTTTTAAATATGCTCTGTTCTATTCTCTACATCGTTACTGCGTATAATCCGTCTTGGAGTGCTTGGAGTATGACACGTTACAATTTGGCATGATTCACGCGCATCATCGTATGATAGCAGCAGAATACGCGAGCGAATAGTCACGCGATTTCCCCGCTTAATTTCCTGCTCGTCACATCCGCGTACTCCTACTTTTCCTCTTTTTTTTGTTTTTGTTTTGCAAAGCACATTGTGAATAGTGCATTACTGTATTATACAGTTTACACGCTTTGCATACGGGGGCTTACACAACCGGCGTAGCGAATAAAAGCGTTGAAAGCAGGGAGAAGAATCAGCAGAAACGAAGGAGTGAGCAAAAGCGAGGAAGTCGAATAAAGAGAGAAATAATGAGACAATGGTACATTGTGCTGAGCCTCCCGGTATAACCAGCCCGGTGCACCGGCATCCGCTTCTGATCTCACGCACATTTACGCCGACGATCTCGCATGTGTAAGTTTTTAGGCTGTATCCACAATGGGACTAAAAAGAATGAGAAATACTCCAAAATTGCTATAGCGGACGTGACTCATTAATTTCTTTAATGATCTCGTCTTTCACTAATTTTTGCCACGGTTTTGACATTACTTTTATTTCATCTGTGCCAATAAAATAAATGATAAAATAAATGTCTTTTTAAACCGTGATGTTCCAACCCACATCAAAGGCGGGATTTTTAAAATTATTCACGAGGTTAAATTTAGTTTTTTATTATTACTTCATTATTTTTATTGTGAATGTACCCTTATGTCCTCGTTCTGGTATAATAATCTACCGTTCCTCGTCTTTTTCACACTGCTGTTCGCGTCCTCTCTTGTCTCACCGTCCGGACTGCAGAGAAAGCGAGAAAGCGCCACAGAAGCTGAGGCTCGTTTCGCAGTGTGGGCCGTTTCGAGCCGAGTTTAAACATAGACCGTGACGTCAGCGACAAAGTCTCTCTTCCTCACTTCTCGCTTCTCTGACGTTGCCGTTCTCCTCTTTCTGTAGGCTCCGTCAAGAACATCAGCGAGTTTCACGTACAAAGCTTTGGACAAACCCTCGAACAAGGAAAATAGCACTTTGCTCATCTCCGGCAAGCCTTCGGGACAAAAGAAATTTCATAACTGCAGAAGATAACAGGGTCAGATCAAAATGTGTGTCTCACGTGCTGCGCATTAATATTCATCTTGCGATCGTCGCTAGAACGTTCGGAGAACAGTTTTTTCAGCACCGTTTATCGATGACCAAATCGTGAAGAAAATATTAGATTTTGTTTTTTTTCGACATTTTTTCTAACCTTCACATCACAATAATATTGATTCCTGAATCATTATTACCACGAGGAAAGGACTAGATGAGCAAAAGGGATTAAAATTATTTGCAAAAAAATAGCGTTAAATTGCATCGCATCGCAAAAAAATAGCAAACATTTGCAAATGTCAGCAGTCGTTTGCATCCCGAAAGCGCCGATGCAGTTTAGTGTACAGCACGGTCTCGCAACGAGACACTCGACTTTGTCGTCCAAGTCGTCGGGTAACTGACCTTTCCTGGGAGCGAAATCGTTGACCCGTTCTCCGGGTGCACTGATGCGCTTCTTCGTGGGACCAACAGAGTGTGAGCCGAGAAGGAGTGCGGCTCCTTCTAGCCTCCGTCCAAAGTATCGTCGCAGCAACGACAACGGAGAGCCCGTCACTCTTTTTCGCACTCTCACAAGGCGTCCACTCTTCTGCGTACAATCCTATAGGGATGTGCTTCAACGGCAGGGTCGGAGATCGCTCATTACTCAGTTTGTCCCGGCAAAAGTGGCTCGTACGCAAACGTCGTTTAGGGTCACTCTCCAAACGCTCGAATGTTTCACACGCTCGTCATGGACCGAGACGCCAAATATCGCGCACGAAAAAAAAATTTGATTGAGCGAATCAACTTGTCAGCATTTGTCACTCAGTCGCAACGTGCAGGCTTGCTCCTTGCCAGTTACGAACGACGTCCAAATAAGTATAGCGAAAAAAATTTAAAAGTTCATTTACCAGTCACATATGTAACTATCTCCTAAAACTATCGGGTCGTATTTCATTCTTGGTGGAAAAATGAAATGTTCAAACCGCAAGTGACGCATTTCCGTTATGACGCCACTTCCGTTTGAAAAATATGATTTTCAAACTGGAAGCGCCGTACTTCCGGTATGACGTCACTTGTGGTTGAAAAAAAATGACTTTTTCAAATAGGAAGTGATGTGTTAAAATAGTAAAAATAACTCTGCTGGAGTGTTTTTTTTATGCCGTGCGTAAACGCTCGTGGCTCGTAAAGTCGCGCAACAAATTACGGCACGAGTCTGAGCGAGGCTCGCGTAGTTTCACCTACACAGTATCATGTGTAGGCCATATCTTTCCATTCGATTTGAATACAAGCGGCGATCGGGCCTCGAGCAGCGGCAGGTTGATACTTCGAGGCGAGAGAGCAGAAGCACGTGCTTGTTCCGATGGTTGCGCGAAATGGCCTTGCAAGAATCGTTCTCGCAAGGAGGCGAACGGCTACCAGCGTCATTCTCCGTAGATGGGCGAGAAGGTAGCCGATGCATTACTAGCATTATGGACCAAACGGCACGCTGACCGACCGTCCGTTACGACACCCACTCCGTTGAACAACGACGCTGTCCGCCGTGTAGACATTTACCTTCTGTATTTACGACGGTATCGGTGTTTAGAGCTCCGGCGGTAAATCCAAGAAACGATGGGCACTTTTTTTTCGGTCCTTACACAATCGTGCCGGCCCTCTTTTGCAACCGATATGACCTGCACGGCCATGAACTAGCGTGGGTGAGCGATTTATTTTATCCCGGGCCGAAATGGAACGAGGGAACCAAAGACGACCTTGCGGCGAGAGGACGAAGAAACTGACGATTACCCAGGTCGCGTTCGTGACACCGTTTCCTTCATATCTCTCATTCCACTTTTCGGATATTTTTGGAGATACTTTGTGACCACTTTCGTACTCACGGACGGAGCTAAATTAAAAGTTCGCAAAAATGAACCCCGAATTTGTACTCGTGGGAATTGTAGTATAGATTGCCGATCAGGGGAGATTGGGGTAAAATGTACTTGAGTCCTCCATTTTATATGAAACTATTTTTTTGTAATGTACCGTGAGAAACTTGGGAACATCGTCAATTTCACCCCACTATCTTCGCAGCTTCAAGATAAGACAAACACTGCTAATTAAAAACTACACTGTGGCTCCAAGCCACATGTTGTGTACCGTATCTATATATATTGTGTCCCTGCATTCACGGCACTCCCCGCTGAACTGAGTTCTTCCATACTTCCAAGTTCCACACAACGAAAGACACGAGAGCAGTTTTGTTCCCTATCGGGTCTCCGAGAGACGAACAAGCCAATAAAGTTTCGATCTTCCGTACAAGCTTTAATTCCCCTGAGTGCATCGTCGTGTAGACCATATATTGCACCGGGGATAACAAACTATCGATAGATCGCATTTCACTTTCGAAAACACACGCCTCTCCTTTCTTCTCTTGTTTCTCCCTTAACGCCGGTTTCGTCGCGAGCACGATATGCATGCAATTGGCAAAGTGCCGAGAAATCTCCGCATTCCGATATATGCCACCCTCCCTCCCCGTCTCGCACCCACAGCCGATTGCAATCGAGGAGTATCTCACCCGCCTCGGTAGGTTTCATTCGTTTCAAGTCGTGCCGCGAATACGAAATAACGCATCTGCGAACTCGGAAGAGTAGATAAATATCGGTAAGAATATACATATGTACGTATGCATATATGCATGTAATTGACACATGTTTCTGTCGGATGACTTGTAACGTTCGCGGTTCAACGCCGCAGGTATGCTGTAATCTTTCCTGTTGAGGCATATCGATGCATCGTGCACTACAACGTTGTCATTGATTCTCTTAAATTAAATAAATACTGGATAAATAAATACGATCGCAATCGAGAAGTATCTCTCCCGCCTCGGTAAGTTTCATTCGTTTCAAGTCGTGCCGCGAATACGAAATAATGCATCTGCGAACTCGGAAGATCAGATAAATATCGGTAAGAATATATATATGTACGTGTGAATATATACTAGTGGTTATATTGGTTCGCTCGCTCGCCTAGATCTCATGATTCACAGCTTGTGAAAATCCATTCCATATGTAATGGAACTTCGCAATTTTGGAGTTTCGCAATCCATTGTATATGCTATGAAAAACGGGGGGGGGGAGGAGGTTCAGCGTCTCCGAAAGGAGTGCTCGGCTGGGCGGGGGAGGGGGGGGGGCAAACATTCAAACCAACAAATCCACAATTTTCCAAAACATATATATAATATATATATTTTATGTACATAATTGACAACGAGAAATATTTTATCTCGTTGTTCCACTCGGTGCGTTACTGCGGCTCCGTTTACTCATCAACTCGTCGCACTTCGCGCGGCTCTCGGAATGCGGACAACGCTTCGCGAAGTCGATAAGAATTTGTCAATATTTTTCGAGTCTTGTTAGTTTTGCCTTTCTGGTAATTTTCTCGTTCTCGATGCTGTGACAACGGCAATAAAAAAAATATAAAATTCATTTTCCATTAATTTAATACAACATTCAAGTCAATTCAATTAATAATAATTTTCTATTTGATTAATAATGAAAAAATAATTGAGCGAATCGAACAAACAACTTTTTGCCGTGGTATCAGTAACCATCGAACGAAGGGTATTAGTACCCGAAGGCTCTCGATCGTCGGGCAGGATCTCAATCCGTGTGAGCCAGGAGGGGAAAATATCCGCGCGTAGGCGAATACATCCGACCGGTCGTGTCTCTCCATTCACTCGACGCCTTCGTGTCCATTCATGGTGCTCTGAGGATTTACTACGTCGTCCCGGCATCACCGTCGACGGCGGTCCCACCGGTATTATTATCTGTAGCATAAAGCAGCGGATGAATTATTCGAGCGAAATGCAATAATCCGTTGCGTCGTAATATGTACAACTGTCCTCGAAGTCATCTATGCTGTTCCAGCTTCGAAGCTCGTGAACGATTTATTTTTATCATACATTAGTATGATCAAAAATGAATGTATATTCATGGACAAGAAAAAAAAATTTATTCTTGAAGACCTTCGAAGGCCTTTACCACGCTCAAGTTTAGTCTATTTGCCCACTATCGCGGGACTATAACATGCCCGACAATGGAAACAATTTTTTTTTGTAAACAAGAAACGAGCGATAGCGCGATAAATCTGTCTCTCGGCATTTCACATATCGTTTCTCATAGGTCGCAATCCAACAGCTACACAGCATTGAAACGGTCTCCGTTGCGCAAACTCCTGTCACAGTGTGCACCATAAAAATTGAATGCCGTAAATAACAATTTTCAAAGCCTACACGGGTCTTACACTGTCGCGCAAAGCTTGACGATAAATACAGTAACAGGTCTCCGTATACAGCATTTGTCGACCGTTCCAATTCAACTCTTGGCTCACATATACCGACAGATAATAATAATAATAATAATAATAATAATAATAATAATAATAGGAAAACAAAATAATACTTTCTCTCCTTACACACTTGGTATGCGATGAGAAAGTAAAAAGACTACATGTCTTATGCTATGAGCGCCCCGGCAAAGAGAAGATAACGGGGCGATACCCGATCGGTTCGCCCACACGATATTCCTTCGCGTCATACTTCGTCGAGTGCTTGTACTACGTTCATTACATTATCTATTACGAATTAGTGTTTTGACAGAAACAAACGATCGTACTGCTAACGAGTACAATAATAACTCTGTTCCGTTGTAGCACATTAATAAACCGGCAGCAGGTTATTTTCGTCTTGCTGCGCTGATACGCCCTTGTTCGAGCGTCATTCAACGATAGACGACCATTCATTGTTCACGAACATTACAATGCAAGTAGAACGCCATTAACTCCCTCACTGTAAAGTTCGAAAGAACATTTTTTCCCTCATTTTTATTACTAAAATGCGATACATTTTTGAATAAAAAATACACATTTTTATACACAGTTAGAGTAACTTGGTTTAGTGGAATATTATTGAAATACAAATTTTCTATTCAGATTATGAGACTCGTGTCTCATAATCTGAATAGAAAATTAAAAAATTTAATAAAACGTTAATTAGACATTTTTTTTTAATACCCAATTTTAAAAAATGTATAGACATCGCGAGAAGAAAGCTTCCTGCATAACAACAAAGCCATAAATGTGGGTAAAAAATATTCTTGCTACTTGTTTCCTTTTTTTTCTTCAATCTTGTTTCTCCGTTCTTTATCAGCGAAGGCGAAATTAAGTGACAGGGCTACGTAGAAGAGTCGCTGCGTCGCAGAAGCCGGTTGTACTCGACAGGGGCGAGGAGTACGTACTACGCCAAGACCGAGAGAAGAACCCTTCTTTTGCTCGGGCGGTATGCCACTCTCTCGTCAGGCTACTCGAGCTGAGATGCCACTCGAGAACCCGCCCGAGGGCTACGGAGAGAGCTCTATGCACCGTGCCCACGGTATATGTCACTTACGTACCAAGTTCCACCAAGTGTGTGTACTACGTATGTTGCGCCGGACGCATAAGCCGGAGAGGGCAACGCGAGAACGGCAAGAAGCGCGCGTGGCTACCGCGATGAATAAAGAAGTTCATTCATTCGGCCTCCGACCTCCACGTGTCGTTTGAATGCGAACGCGGATTGTTTAATTGGCCGAGATTTATTAATGCGTATTTACGATCGCGGCCCTCGCTGGTCGCGTTACCGTGCAAGACGATACACCATACCTCTCGCATACGTGACTTGTGTCGTTGCCTTTCGATTGACTGAAATCGAAAGAAAAAAATTACCTATTGAATAGTATATCGACGATTTTATCGAATATCCATACAGTTCACTTATCTCATTACCTTAACAAGTAATTGTAAAATTATTCGATATTTTTATGATGATAATAATATACACTTATACATAACTAGCGGTTATGTTGACTCGCGCGCTTCACCCGCTCGCATGGATCGCATGGTTCGTAGCATATGGAGATCCACTCCACACGCTATGAAAACCGAATTTCCAAGAGAGGTCAGCTTCACCGAGAGGCGAACTCAGCTGGAATAAATATCCAAACTAACAAACAAATCTACAGTTTTCCAAAATATATATATGAATATAAGATATATTATAATTAAATGACGAATTAGTAATAATAACAATATTATATATAAGCGCAACTTCCAAGCCACAACCGATTATATTGATAAATTCGGTACAAATTTCCCCGGCCAATATCGAACGGAGCTCGGAAAGAGTGATGATCGTGTGGCGACGCGACGGCGAGTTTCTCCGCCGGACGTGAGCACCCATCGAGGACGGCGAAGCGGGAAGGAGGAAGCCTCTCCTCTATCCTCCTTGTCGCTCCCCCGTAACGTCGCCGGAAGTTGATGATATTCGCAAACACGCGCTCGCCGAGGGTGCAGCGCGGTGCGGCTGCCCGATAAGATTCCGACGAAGAAATATCTTTCTCTCCGCTGTTGTTCTCGTTTTCCTTTCGCTATACCATCCTACGGTGAATATTACTATATACAACCATAGCTGCAATCGATAGACAAAAAATTCACCAAGCATTTCCCGTTTACTAGTATTTTCTTCTGTACTTTAAAAAAAATTACCGCCAGATGCATAAATACATATATATATATATATATATATATATATATATATATGACCAGTGAGATCGAGAATGAATCTCGTGTCACTGGAAATAACTCGGTGGTAGCGCGTTGATCCCAACCTGTTTTTCCTCCTCGAGTAAATATATATATATACGACGGTGATACGGTGTCACACTGTCTTGAGCGTAAAAAGAAGAAAAAAAGATTGTAGGAACAATAATAAGTAGAATTGATATTGCCGGCGATAAGTTTTGTCGTTCGAACCTTTACGGGAGTGCGTCGAGACTCTGGCGCATCGCCTTGTCATTGGGCAAAGACCGCATGAGCTCACTTTCCCGAAGACCGTCGTAAATAGATTTTTATGCCGTCTCCGCGAAAAATAAACGTTTCGCAACCGTACTCGTGAAAGGACGAGAAAAAAGGAAAAAAGTAAAAAGATTGAAAAGGAACAAGGTAGCTGAATTCGCCGGGTGACGTAAGCCAAGAACTAATATATTTATCTCGATGCGATATGCTGCAAGGAGTTCTCCCATAAATGCATCGATCCTCGCGGTCCCCCGGAGGCTTCCTTCCTGTCTTCCGTTTGTTTTCCCAGACGAGAAGTTTCCTTGCCAATAACTTCGTAGCGGAAGTAATCGGCGTGGCGTCCCGCCAGCTATTTATATCAGTCGGACAGAACAATTCATCTCTGTCGAAGGCTCGAGACCCGCGTAGGGCAAAGATCACAGCGTCTTTTCTTCATCGCTTTTCTGTTCGCCGATGCGTGATCGGCGCGTTAGCCGAGCGTCTTGGCGGATCGCTGAGGTCATCGGAACAAGGGATGAAATAAAGCGTTCGATATAGACGTAGCTGCAAGCGGCGTGTACATATTTACCCGCCCAAAGTCTCTTTTTCTTTCCCCGAACAGTGTGGACATAATGTATGTACATAAAGTATGTTAGAACCGCAAGTGTATCGGAAACGGAGGGTGGTAGTATTTCGAGTCATTAATTTTGCGGCTTGATCGAGCGCCCTCAACTCGAGGGTGCTGGAGAGCGGCGGAGGATAAGCCGGGGACGTCTAGACAAGTAGCTATAGTGTGTATCCGCGTAACGAATGTCGGATCGCCGGATCAGCTGAAACGTCAATAACAAGCAACCGCGCGACAAACACTTTACTCACGACGACGAACACGGTGCCTCGACATCGAAAAAAAAATCCGGCAATGTGAAAATTTAACCTTATGTTGCCCAATATTATTTCAGACCTGCATGGTATAAATATATAAATGAAGTAACGATAATATTCTTTGAAAAATTATTATTATTATTATTGTTATTGTTGCATATTTCTAAATTTATTTTTTATAATATATAATTTAATAGTCCCCGTAGTAGAGCAAAACTAACTTAACTTCTTTTTTGTTTTCAGGTAAGTTGCAGTTACGAATTCCGGAACGATAATTCTGGCGAGCCGATCGGCTGTGGGAGGTTTGGCCGTACGAGATCGGTATGTGTCGAAGAATTCATACCAACAAGTTAATAATGCGAAACCACTTAACTAAATGTAATGTTTATTTCCAATTTAATGATAATTTTTCCCTACGACATACTTTCGGTTCAATTGGATCTATTTATAATAATTAATATCTTTAAAAATGGCGATAAGAAAACTTATTTTAAAAAATGTATATACGTCGCAAGCAAAAAATGTATATTCAACTCGCAACGGTATACGCGGAGGTTTCCTCAAAGATGCGGCCGCGATAGCGTTCGGCGGGTCGTTACGCGGTCCGTGGAACGGCGAAGCTCGAGTGGCAAGCAGTCGCGATGTCCTCAGGACGCTGCGGCTTCCTGCACGATTGCGGCTCCAAGGAAAACGATAAAAGAAATTTCCTCTGACGACAGAACGCATTCCAACGATCTCGACAATCATGTTCAACTTGTACCACGGAAATTCGCCCGTAACCCATTGTTTTACTGACAACGGCAACATAACCCTCGATTAAAAGCCATTTATAGCTTTGAAACACTTTTTTTTCAAGTTGATTCAAACATAACAGCATTGCTCGGAAAATGAATTCCAACACTCGTCTGACAACGCTGCGGAAGCCACCGATGACGCAATCATCCAGTGATCATCGATTAAATCGGTACATTATCATTGATATTCTCAATGCCGCGTAACACAAGCGGCAGTGAGCTGTCGTACACGCTTCGGAGTTAATGAATTACCCGAGAATACTCGGAGTTGTCAGGCGTCGACAGCGAGCGCAACGCGTCGAGAGTCTCGCGTAGTGACGAGAACACAGACAATCAGTGTAGCTTCCAAGTTTGACGAGTTTACACTCGACATACGTGTCGCTGGCATCCTGTCGTCTCGATTTCACTACAAACAAGCCCAAAAACATTCACATTCCGCAAAGTAATTCAACGACGAAGGCGAGGCTGCGAAAGAAATTCGAGGTCTTCGTGGGTCAGTGTGTTAACGAGATAATTAATGTTTTCGGTCGCATTATGAAACGACGCGATCAGACAGGCACATGAGAAAGCCAGAAAAAAGTATGCGAGGAGACAAATAAAGCGAGAAGTACTTAGTACCGCGGAACTCCACGTCCCGGAAATTGTCCGGGCGTATGCTCTACTGGTGCATGGCACTGCCTCATTATTGCCGAGTGCGTTTCCCGTGCTGCAGCATCGACTAATTGCTCTCTTCTAGTTCCTCTCCCCCTCGCACACTTCCTCTTTATTCTTCTCCTCTTTTATCTCAAATTTTTTTATTCATTTTTTTTATCTTTCATTCATAATATACGGTTCACTCGGGCTCCACCCATCTCGATACACAGTCAATTGTGCGCGGAACACTACGGAGCAATTACGTCGTTAGTTTCACTTTCGCGCTCGTTCGCCGGTAAAAACGCGGACGCAATCGATGTCTCCGGTGACTCGTAGGCAGAACGACGAATCGTTGAAGCGAGAAAAAAAAGTTCAACGAGGGGATAAAAATCGATGTTTTCGCACGAGCGCGAAATCCCAGAAACGCACCCGTTCTGCAAGGGGAAACTCACCCTCCGACAAATCCTCCCTTTCACGCCTCGAGAATTCCACGCGTATTGTTTTTCGTCTTTCGACGGAAATCCAAGTATAAAAAATATTCAATTAATGTAATTGAAAAAAAAAAAATTATAAAAAAGACAAGTTCCATGGACGTTGATCTCTGACATGGGCAACGTGGGCCGTGACGGCCGGGTTGGCCATTAACGAAGACGATCCAATAATATCCGTGATCGCGTACGGCCGCGCCTTGCCAGCCTCTTTCTCTCTCTATGTCTTATGGCCTCCCCTTTTCCAGACACTCTCTATAAATACCTCAACTGCGACCCAGTTTTCTCGTGGGGGAGGCGAAGACACCCGTGCCCGGTTTGTTCCGATTAATCTCGGCACCGATTTTTGCAACCGAAACCAATTATCACGTCATACATTATTTTTATTGCGAGAAAACCGTAGAAGAATAAATAAACCTCTGATAACGAACGAGCCCACTAATGTACACAGTAAGAAGAAAAATTTCATCGAAAGTTGACTCGATGTTCGCTTTTCCTGAGACTTCTCATTTGATCGTGCATGCTACAAACTCGTGAAAAATATTTATTACTATTTTTGTTAGCGACCGCGGTAATTCGCATATACTAAGAGTTTGCAGGCGGTTAATCCTCTGCATCTAAATCGCGTTAAATGTCAATGCTATACACGACTCTACAACTCGCGGATCCGCCCACCTCTGCTCGATGGATTCTCGCTTCGACGTTTTTTTTTTTGCCTCGGAATATGTGCGATCCGAAGTTCTCATCGCGGATCGCGCAGATCCGACCTTTACCTTTCAAAAAATTACCATAACCCGTTCCACGTGAATCTTCGCGCTCCTCGAGCGTTCTTGGGGTGCGACTAAGTTTATAAATACAAAAGAGGCCTAGGATCGAGTCAGCGGGGAAGAGAGAGTCGTAGAAAAATAATAACCGGTGATGGAGGATGTCAACGAGGTGTTTCCTGCAGGGGATGCGGGTCGGATGGAAAGCCGGACACAAACGGGGTCGCCCCTTTAGCGCACTCACCCTCGTCGCGCGTCCGCAGCGGGGCGCAGGACCTACCCTAATTGCTTCGAGTATAATGGGGTCACGAGCCAAGGTACGGGGGTCGTCGAAAAAATTGGAACAGGCGACCTCGGGCTTGTAAGGAGTTTCCCCTTTGCCAAAGCCCAGCGGCTATCGGAGGCAACTATCGAACGGCCCATCATCGTTTTCCTTTCATAGACACATATACATATCCGGACGTATGTAGAATAGGGGATGATTGATGACTCTGGTGATTTTTCGAAAAATAGCATCTCAGCTGTTCCCAAAATCGAAAAGTTAATGACATCCGTCCGAGACCCGTGATCGATCTATCGATGGATGCATAACGAGTCTATTGTCAGTTCGAAAGGTTCTCGGTCGGATGATACGGAAGTTTGCAACCTCACTGCTATGAAATTGTTAGAAGCTGTAATTTTTTTGCAAACAGCCATTGCTTGTCTAACGAGCCGATAAAATTATCTAGGACGATATAGTATATTTATTTAACGTTTCGTGTCGTTTCGTGAAACGAGCATTTTTATTTCCCTGTCTGCGCACGAAAGGACGAGCAGCGCGGAAGGACAGACACCAGGGCTGTTCGAGAATTAAACTCGAGGAAAGTGTCACTCCGACGTTGCGTGTCGAAGGTACGCCGTTACTGCACGAGGATTATGTACAGGGACTTCCTGCGACCTTTCGTGGATCTTCGCGCGTAGGCGTCGTTGAAGAGACACTTCGTGTTCTCGTGTATCAGACCTCGATGTCGACGGCATTCTCGCTTCGACGTGCGCCGCGTCGTGCGGAACATCGAGCACGTCGGATGGTTGAACGCGCCTTTCCGAACGAGCCCCCTCGTTAAATCGTAACTCGTGGGAGAAATCAGCTAAAGACGAACGTACAAGAACTCAATGTCCAATCCCTATGCTATAATTTCAGCAAATCGGTTTTCATAGCATGTGTAATGAAATTCGGGATTGATGGTCAGTAGCTAGGGATGCGATTAGTAAATGATGGTGGGTGAAAAAGTCAACGATAGGTAATTGTTAAAATTGTGTATGGTTAAATAATCAGAAATTGACCTATAAAGTTAAAAATATATATAAAAAATACTAATAATCACATAAGATAGGGGCAGTATAGTATCATAGAAGATTGTCAGAGTTAAAACTCAGACAGATCATCTGGGACGCTGTAAATCAGTGCGTAATTAGAGGGACGATTCGGGGCAATGAGTTAATTCCCATCGTTTAGGCGACGGTCATCGGAGCTTAGTACATGGTACCTACATATATGGAGTTGAACAATCGAATGACTTTAATTCGTTGATGATGCCCGCATGTGCCATACGTAAATGGCAAACGGAATCGACATGGCTCTGTTTAAACGTGGCCATCCACTGGCATAGGCTGTCACGATCTACTCTGACGGATCGTAGTACTTGCATGCTGGCCATGTCTTCACGGACTCGTTAGAAATATCTCTTCCGGTCGAACGGATAACTTCAATTAATTTAATAAAATGTATATAATAAGTTATCATTGATTACTGTAAAAATAATTTAAAGTTATTAATTCATTAAATTAGGTAAAAAAATGTATGAAAAATTATGACTTGCTTTGAACTATTAATGACAAACAATCGTTGAGGTTAGATCGAAATTTATTTTAAAAAATTATTTAACGATGCGCTTCCTTCGCACTATTCCGTAATCTCTCCTATCGATTTCTCTTCCGACGGAACGTGAACTGACGTCGAAGGGAGTGTTTCAGCTTGACCTAAATCACACCAACTCTTCGACACGGTCGTCTAAGTTAATGTTATACATTAACTTTTCGCCCACGTTTTACACGCTTCGATGCGAAACTCTGAAATCACTGCCGGAGCTCTCTGGGGCGACTACACTCTCTCGATAGAATTTGAAAGCACATTATCGCATGAGTAGTCGTCGTCCTTCGCCTCTTACACTGCGACCCATTCCAGCCCGGCGCGGACTTCCTTTCCCAGTCCTATTTTCACTTCGGACACTACAAAGTAGTAAGATTTTAATATTAGCAAAAAAAAAAATCATTAAAAAAAATTGAAATAAATAATATTTAATCTTTTTAAAAGTAAACACCGGAGTCGGCAATTTGAGGAAAAAAAAGTGTGAGCAAAAGTATCTAACCGCACTGAACGGCTGTCTGTATCAATTATCTCGTTACAACTGTGTGAATGAGCGACGATAACATTTCCTCATTTATCGTAAATTTTTCCTCGACTTCTATCGTAGACAAGCATAATATTATGCTATAATTATAGTGTTTATAGCAAGACTGTAGCCACCTGTTGCACATGTCTCATGCAAAACGCGTGTGCCTTTACCTACCTTCTCAGCGCTGGAACAGACTAGCTAAATGATTTGCCTCAGTGTCCATCATAGCGAAAGCTGGGACGTAGAGTTCGTAACATAAAAAAAAGGGTTTCGAGCTCGAGTACCACCGTCGCAACGGAAACAGTTACGGCCTTGACTCGATAATTAAATTCAACATACATATTCATTCATTCGTGCGAAGGAAGTCCATACAGGTAAAATCGTCCACGTGTGTACGCGCATGCGTGAAGACGATATCGCTACATAGTTCGTGCGTGCTCCTACGCCGTTACGGCAATGGCGCACGGCAGCGAAGTGTCTTACCCGAGAACGTCCCGACGTCACGCACCCGCGTGGGTTCACATCGGGCGAAAAAATATTCATTAACGCGTCGCGTACACCTTTACCGCTCGAGCGGCACGATTATTGCGTGGGTGATGATACGACCTGTATCTTAAAAAATTTACAGCACCGTGGCGCCTGCATATTTTACTAGGACCAATTTTAAACTCGTCTCATTAAAAAAATGTATTTATTTTTCATTTATTGATTGCAAGAGTTAAAAAAATGTGCCTATATGAATGGAAAAAATGGAGCTAAAATTTAGTCAAAAAAAAAAAAAAAAAAAAAAAAAAAAAAAAAAAAAAAAAAAAAAAAAAAAAAAAAAAAAAAAAAAAAAAAAAATACGAAATAAAAGGTAATAGGACCGACTTTCAAGGAGGGTGACTTTCGCCTCGTTAAACCTATTCACCGCAGAGCCCTTCGGCCAACACGACTTTTTACCTACCTGCGTGTAGTGTATTATAGGTATAGCTATAAATAATTTTTGAAATTTCCCTTTGATTTCGTACTTCGTGGTGCGGTTGGCAATTTCGCACGCCTTAATTGCCCGTGAATATAGGCATAGCGCGAGAGCATATGCTTTATCCCTTATAGAGCCTCCGTACCGCAGCAGCCCCTCATTTTATTTTTTATTTTTTTTCCTCTTTGGGCGCGTGCACTCTTCGCGGCTTTGTGAACGACTTCGCGAAGCCACGAGGGTGCCGCAACAATGCCGAAGAGCCATGCCAGTCCGTAACAACTAGGGGAGGTTATAGTGGAAAAAAAGGTATTCTTTCCCTCGACTCCCTTTCTCCTCGGCTGAACTACAGAACAAATTTCTTTTCCGAGTCTCCAGCTTCATTTGTGTTTACACGACTAGCACTCGTCTGCTTGTATCCACACGTGTACAGTCGAATTTCGTGGACCCACGAAAGTTTCGCACAACACTCGATATACTTTACCAAAACTCGTCTCGGAATTTTTAGCCAACACATATTTTATATACTTTAACTTTCCTATTTCCTGCGTAAACAAACCAGTGCAAACTACCGTGTTTCGGATACAATTTTGCGTGTCACGTTCTCGAGAAAACAAACAAGTAAAGACAAAACAGCCCCGGATCGATCTTTTTTTGTTTGTTTTCTTTTCGATCGCCCACATAGCGCACAATGCGATAAAAAAAATTAAAAAACGCGACGAGTGTTTACCCCACGGGAGGTTCAGCACGCGTTTATTGTGAGCTTTTTAAAAAATCTTTTCCATGTTTGCGCACATCATCCCCGCGCATGCTGCGTCCCCAGTCATCCCCGCACAGCAACCCTCTTCTTTCATCGTCGCTATTCTTATTAGCGTCATTGTCATTAAGCGCATATTATATTATATTCGAAAGTTAGTCGTTCCTGTCGGGTCGGGTCGAATCTCTACCCCAAGATCGCGATAGGGGTTGTTTCCGGGCCACGTGCCTGGAGAACATTAAACCCCCTGTAAGTTTTGTTCTTTCATCACATTTCTTGTATGCCTCCTTCACTGAGCATACTGCGGCATCGGGGGGGAACACGATAGTCGTCCGAACCGTTTATACGAGATGGGGCACACTAAAGAGGTAAAAAAGCACGTGCCAGGGCTCTGGCCTTACGAGCCGGTTTACGTGGAAAGGCAGAAACCAGAAAGCGGAACGTACACGCGTGTAAACGAGGTATTTATACCCTACTAAAAATTCGTAGGGACCCATCGGGCTGTGCACGCGCGTCAACCGGATCCGGGAATCCGTCCTGTCGGCTTCCCGTATAACTGAGGCATAAACAAACCACCGTCTCTTGCGCGAGCCTGTGTTTACGGCTTTCGGGAAAAGCCATCAGGATCGTTTTTTTTTGGAACTCGGCTGCTTAGATATCTCCGGCGAGATTATTTATCGTTGTGAAATGAAGCTTTTTAGAGGACGAAGTCATATCAGCGTGAATTATCGAGGCATCCCGAGGCGTTTCTACTCGCGGGCTCCGGGTAAATTTAAAACCCTGGAACAGCAAACATTTTTTTGCGAATCTTAAAGTATATTTTTAAAAAATTGAAAAATTCTGATTGATAAAAAATTGTTAAATAAATAAATATGTGCTTGTTTAATTGCAGTGAAATAGGAACTGTCAAGTCGTCGTAACGATGAAGTGAATGTTACCGAAGTTAAATTATTTTTGTAAACAATTTCTATTTATTTTTTCTCCCGCCCGAGAAAGTTGAAACAGACATCCCTTCGGTAAAACAGCCGATGGTGTGCGCTCTGCGCACGACGTGGAATACGATATGTAATAATCGAACGGCAACTATTTGCGGCTAGTATGTCAGCGTGCCGTATTTAAACGCATGCAACGCACGATTATAGTTGTCACGCGTGGAATACTTTAAACTGTTCTGTGTCCCGGTTATAATAAATCGTTCGCAGCTTCCTCTCCGGTGCGAATTACCGAGAGAGTTTACGTAATTTCAATTGCACACGATCGAGCGAGAGGCAAGTCGGGAGAGGCTCTCGTGCGGCGAGCGTTTGAAAACCGACGGTCTCCAAAACTCCTCGCAATTACAGTATTTATAGATCGCAGCTGCGGAACAGCGGGGTTCCCGTGGCTTCGAACGCTCTCATCTCATTCCGCTACACGGAGTCGCACTGGCGCACGCTAACCGAACTATAACTGCAGGCAGAATTTTCAACGTAATAACAGAGTTTGTCGCACTTGTGCGCGGGACTCTTCTAAAAGCATATGCAAACGAGTCTCGCGTATCGTGCTCAAAATCTAAATGGTCGCTCTCACGCGCCTTATCCCCTTCTCATCGCGCGATTGCCGCGCGCGAAAGTAAATTCGTTCGAGCCAAATCATTTCCGAGGGTCCGTTTAATCGGGGCAATGAAATGAAGCAAATTATTTCAACGATTCATAAAATTTGTTAAGAGTTCGATTAAATTTGTATCACCGAGATGATTAAAATAAAAAAAGGTAATCAAAGAAATAAGGTATGGGCTCATGTGGTAAGGATCGTTTCTCGTTGAAATAAATTTCACGACAATGGCAAAAAATTCAAATGCAACGATTTTAACATTTAAAAAATAATTGCATTGAATTTTCGTAAGTGAGACGATTAAAGTTAATTAAATGGAAAAGTTGAGCGGTGATAAAAAAAAATTACTTATGCGCTGATGTGACGATTATTTTTGTGATGAAGAAAAGAGGTTATAGCGATCGCGGGATAAGCTATCGAAGCATTGCTCGTTAGCCCGAGGACTTCCGGTGTAGCCTCGAGTGTATCGACGAGCTCGTGGCGCCCGGCTCGCTCGTTCGTGTATACGGAGCGAAATATACGTGTGGCCCGATGTAAAACACGTGTAAGCTGACTTCCGTTCTCTTTCGAGTACTCGAGAAGGCACGCGTCTAATATACCGAACGTCGACACTTTCGTCTCACCGAGGAATCCCGTAAACAGCAGGCCACGCACTCGAGAAATCCACAGAGACACGGAGCGGAAACAAATCACTGCGGTAAACATGACACGGCCTTATCCGGTTCAACTTCTACGGGATAAACTCTCGAAAAGCCAAGTCGATGAAAAACAAATTTTAAGAAATTATAGTTTAAATAATGAATTTGATTAAATTATAATAAGAATATATATACACACTCATACATATCTACAGGCACACTCGCACGCTCGTGCATAGCTGTTTGAGGAGAATCGATCTATCGACGATTCACACTAACTAATTTTTAATTTTGTTCAATTTCACAACTTTTACACAATTACATACCACAATACGAGTAATTGTAATTAGTGATTGTAAGAGCCATGACGCACTTTTATGTGAAAAAATTGAAGAATCTAATTTTATTCCCTATCTTAGCCTCGTCTATAAATCCACCCAATTAATCAATTAACGCTAGGTCTGACGAAACGAATCCGCTGGAATTCCGTATCAGTCATGAGCTCAATAAATCAATGAAACTCAAATAAATTCTCCATCCTCTCGCCGTTACAATTGCGGCAAACGGAGCATTACAGAATAGTACCAGGCATTCCCGAGAACCCCCTTTACAGTCCCGCCTCGTATAGTGTTATGTTCTCGCTTGATGGCCCGGACGGCCGCCGGCAGATCCGGGTGGAGGTCCAGCACGTTTCCCCGCCAGCATCCTCGCGGTTTACCGAGGTTCGTCCGGAGTCGTAAAAATTAGCTCGTCGGAAGTTGAATCGCGCGTTGGTTCCAGGACAGCTGTAAAAATGTTCCCACTTCGCACGCAGTTTTTATTTGAAAACAGGATGCGGTCTCGGTGTCGGTTTCCGAGCCATCGTTCGTCTCCCCCTCCTTCCCGTTGCACCTCGGACTCTCCAGTTTCCACGATCGCACCCGTTTCTTCGCGGACAAACGGCGACCCAACTGGTTTTCCCTGGTTTGCGGTCTACGCGCGCAAGAAGATGGCGCGACCGGACAGGGGAGGTAGAAAAGAAACCCTTGGGCTACCCGACACCCTCGTCGCAAGGGTTGCTCCCCCGAGGAGCGAACGAAAGACGGGAAACGGGTAAGAAAGAAACAGAAGTGTCTTGGGACGCGGTTCCCTCGGACGGAAGGAAAGAACACAAAAGGGGGGAAGACGAATGCACAGCAAAATGATCTATACCGCGTGTACGGATAGGCGGTAAGGTCCGCGCACCCGAGACCTGTGCGCACCACGCTCGCTTATGTGCCAGACGAAAGTTATGTACACATTGCGTTATGTACCGAGCTATGAACTCGCAGACATATGGAAGTGCGTGCGGACTGAGGGAGGATCGTATACCGAAAGCCCGTCCGCCTCCGAGCCTCCGCTCTGGAAACGTCCCCCCGAGACCGTGCGGCAACGACCGTTGTAAAAGTTCTGTCCGATGCACTGGAGCCTCTCTATCGTACACATGGTCTCTTATCGATTCATGATTAGTTGATTACTTTGCTGATATTGACTAAATTCATACCGTACGGCCAGCGGCTTTTCGAACGTTGTACAATTATTTTTTCTTCTTATAGTGCTGCTCACTTTGAACAACCGTCATTGGCTAGAGTTAAAACATGATCGAGCAAATTTCCGAAACTGATAGAAAACAAAAATTATTTTGGGATTAACAACTGTTCGTTAATTATTTTCTATCGTGGCGAGTTTAGATCGCAAAGAAGATACTTGAGAGAAAATATGTGACTATGTGTAGCTGAAGGGTTGAAGAATAATCGTTCAAATGTTTTATTTATTTTTCATTAAATTTATTTATTTTTGGATACACAAGCCGTAAAGCCCTTGTGCGTCTTTGAGGCGGCAAGGACCAGACAGATCCCATTAATATCCGTGTGTCCCGGGTTCCTTGCTCACGCCTACCGGTTGCGCACAGTGAGCATCGAAGCGTTTAAATCACCGAGCGAAACAGATGTGATCACGGAAACATCGAAATCCTCGGAGCTGGACGGTATAGATGTGCGCCATACACCCTGGCATGCACGCACGCGTGAGTGTGCTGTACGGAGGACATCGCACACATGTCCCGGATACGCCTCCGCGGCAGCGACACGCATAATCGTGACGAAAAGAGGGAGCTCTGTCGGGAACCGGGAGAGAAAAATTTAACGAAAGCGAAGGGAAAGAAAGATCGTGAAGCTGCTCCGAAAATTGAGTCGCCAAAGGGCAAGGATCTCGTCGGGGACTTTCTCGAGGAAGCTCGACACGGTTGCTCCGGTTTAATCGGACGTTCGAACGTTAACGATCGTCGTTAGAGTCAACGTTGCGTACACGCGAAACTCTTACGCATCCGTTCGAGGAGCATCCGATGACGCTTTTACGCCTGCGCATACACAGACGACCGCGCGATTGTCCGGGCTTCCTTTCCTTTCATTGCTTCCGCTTTCCCGCCTATTAATCCTGAAAGAGCCGAGGAGGGAGCGACGATTCCGGCACCACTTGCCTGGAACAAAAAGCAAGAGGACTCCTCGTCTTGCATCCGGAAGAGCAAAGAGTAGAGATCCTTCGAACCTTAATCGCTGGTTTAGGTTGAAACTCCAAGCCGAAAATAAAATTGGAATGCAGTTTCAACTTAAGTTCAAGTCAAAGTTCAACTTAAGTTCACATGAAGTTTCAAACTCAGTTCAAATCAAGTTTTAAGTTATGTTCGAACTTCGTCTGAACTTTAATTAGGGATGTTTATCGAAAATAATTTATAATAGTGCCGATTGGTGGGCGAAAAATGGTTGATCTTTAGTTCGTATTGTGGGAATATAAATTCAGTAGTGTGAAACAACGATTACAAAGTAATAACGTTTGATCCATCGATCGCCGAACGATCGAAATTCCATAACCGTTATTGATTGAAGGTAAAATGAATCAATCAATTTTTCTTATTTTACAGATATCGCTATGGATTGGTCGGATCACGCGCTTTGGTGGCCCGCGAGAAATCGCTGGCTCACCAGAACCAGAAGTACCCTCGATCAGTACGGGGTTGCCGCCGACGCGCTTCTTCATTTCACACCGATGCACAAAACCCTGCGGGTCCAGCTGCCCGACATGCGCTGTCTCGACTGCAGGGTCGACTTTTCCGTCAAGACGTTCAATGCCGTTATCAATCTCTGCAAAGAGCTGGGTAAGATTTATCCTCGACGTATCCAATCGCCTTAATTTTGATCAATTTTGCCATTTTTTTATTTCTCTTTTAATTTCTGCGTTACCGAATGACTCTCGCGTGTTCATAATGTTTAGAACTCCAATGAGCTCACCGGCTAACATTAATCCTCGCGACCTCAGCAAATGTTGAATTCGTAATAACACTCGGACGAGTTAATAGAAAAGATTAGCAATTGCGTACACAGTGATCACGCGAAGGTCATTCTGTATTCCGTACGTGACCCGTGACACTTGCATACGAGGCGCGGTTGACACAGCCTCTCGCTGTTTAATCAACGAAGTGGGTTAACGAGCTGGATAATAATAAGTATAACAAGTGAAGATGGACGCTATCTGGTAGCGTATAAATTACGTATTCTAAATAGCTCTAATCTTCAACTCCTTCTTGTTCCTTTACTCTTTCGACCTCTATAGATGCCACATGTGTCTAGAAAGGAAAAATTTACAATTTCACAATAGTCGATAATATTGCATTTATATTTATTTATCGTATAATCGTTATTATAATAATTGCACAGACTCTTACTGCGAGTGGCTGCGACAAATGTCTATTGCACGAGCTAAAATTGTAGAATTAGGCAAATTTAGTCCATGAAATGGAATAACTTTGGTCTGCCAAATTAAATTAGAAAGAATTTTTTTCTATAAATTTATTCACGTCAAGTCAAACGTGATAACGTCGCGTGTCAAATCGATAGCTTTTTCATAATTACCCGGTGTTCAAAGATGTCTAAGCGTATAGCGTGCTCGGGGCAGAGGCACACGCAACGACCGTACAGACATGTAGAATTGTATAGCGCGTTATGTACATCGGCAAAGTATGTCCATTCGCGAGTATACGACATGGGAAGGGCTATCGGACGGGTCATCACTCGCCGGGGACTCTCCGTCGGTTGGGACGAAAAAAAAAATCTCGTGGACGCAATTAGAGGGAGCGATAGTTGGCGTAGCGACAAATTCTTTCGTCGGTCGCCCGACGACGAGACCGTCCTGCAATTACATGACGCAATTGAAGAGAGTCTATCGCTAAATGCCCGCGAGAACCGCCGAGAAATCATTTAATACACACCCGATTGCATCCTGCAATCTATAAGTCATCGACCTCGCATAAATCATTATTAATTTTGTTTTTCATTCCCTCAGGAATAAGACATCCCGAAGAACTGTCTTTCTGCAAACCCCTGGAGCCCAACAATTTGAAGTACAATGCCAAGGATCTACCGGCGAAGAAGAAGATCGAGAATCAGAGGAACGGACATTACACCGTGCCTGCGGACACTAACACATTCATCCCGGTGAGTCAGAGTCCCAGAGGGTCGACCGGCAGTCTGGATCAGAGTAGTCCCTTCATGTGTGCACCCGTTACACCAAACAACAGAAATCACAGCACGCCTATCAGTTCACCAGTCTCGGTGAGTTCCCTCATTCTGTACCCTTAATAAATTCATCGTTGAGTTAACACTGAGGTATTTTTACTTTTTTTCTTAATTAACCATTTATAAGTCACACCGCCCGAAGCCGTACCGAAACGGGACTAGCGAACGCAGAATGGAGTCCACGCGGTGCTACGGAGCGCCTAAGAGTGGGGATAGAGGTGTGACTTATAAAGGGTCAATCAATTAATCTAATTAATTTTTACTTCATTTTTTCGATGAATTGTTTCAACGTTTTTTTAACTTCTGATGATTATTAGCAAACCGGTACGTGGAAGAGAAACAACAATTCATCGGGTTTCGGCAGCACGGGCTCCTTTAACGCGAACAACAGCACGATGAGCTTGGAGGCGCTGAACGGCGGTCTTACTGAGTCACTTGCACAGAGTCCGACATCGATATCGCCGGAGGTTCGCGCGAAGCTCGTCAGGCCAAAAAGCCTGATCGAACGGGCGAGGATGAACGTTGCGTGGCTCGATTCGTCGCTGTCGATAATGGAACAGGGCATACGGGAATTCGACACCCTCAGGCTCAAATTCAAGTTTTACTCGTTCTATGATCTCAATCCGAAGACCGACGCTGTAAGGATAAACATGATTTACGAGCAGGCCAAGTGGCAATTGCTCGCTGAAGAGATCGACTGCACCGAGGAAGAGATGCTCATGTTCGCTGCTCTTCAGGTATAATGAATATTTGATTCCGTTCGTGGCCTTGGATTAAAAACAGTATAGATTTCCGATTGCCATTCCCGTTGAGGAAATTAAAGATTTTCAATTATATAGAATAGAATAGGATAGTGTCGTTTCATTCGTGTCCTGAGGCAAGCCTACCCACATACAAGCGTAGAAATATTTCGGTGAAACACGAAATAAAAAATATTTCTCAAATGATTTCAAAATATCGCGTGCTATATGGTTAAGGACAACGTACCCAAACATACGACAACGAATAACAAAAAAGGGCAGCACAAAATTGTACAATGAAAAGTAACACATCAAAATAAAAATTAAACTATATAATTACAACGGAACATCAACGAAGGTAATATAATATAAAACTTGAGAATATGAATGAATATAGCAGTCGATATTTCAATAATTCAATAATTACGCAAGCATCGTGCAAGAATAACAGGTTCTTCATTGAGAGTGCAGGAACGCAAATATACCCACGACGATAGAATTATAAGTCTTGGTTATGAGCGCGTAGGATGCGTATCGACGTTAAACAGCGATTCTAGCTTTCCTCGCGCGCACCAAGTTTGGCACGCAAAAACGTCCGAGCCATCCGCAAGCGAATTCAAACGTATTTACGCGATCGTCCACCTCCGCGATTGTTGTTTCGTTTTTCTTTTTTTCTTTCGCATAACACACTCGTAGACTAGCGCGCGAGAAACCGATGGTTCTCTTCCCACGAACGCGCGGCCCACGTCGGTGACCTCGGTCTCCCCGTTTTCGTGCATAAAACGTATCTGTCGGGTAGATATATTGCATAGAAGGTGCGTGTCCGAGCAAAACAGTGATCGATAACAGACTTTCAAACACTCGGGGCATGGGGATGGCTATGAAAATCTATCCGGCCAATTGCTTTATTATCGACTTTTCACATATATTTCTTACTACTCACTTTTACGTGAAAGGAATATCAATAAAATTATGATTGTACTAGCAAGTGTGGCTCAGCAGAGGAAATACGTCGTTCGACGGAAATTACGTCATACCATAAATATGTCGCTTCCGGTCGAAAAATGATATTTTTCAAAGGAAGTCAATATTGAAGACTATATTTTGTCCAGGCACACAGACTCGGCATCCTAGCCGGCAGACTGAGGAGAGGAAGAAAAAAAAATCAATTGCTTCGATGTTGCAGGTACAAGTGAACCTTCAGGCGAGCGTGCCGCAGCCGAGTTACGAGACGAACGGCGCCAACTCGCCGGTCGAGGACGACATAGACGCGGCACTCACGGATCTTCAGGTATCTCTCGAGGGCACCAACATCAGCAACGGACCCAGCGACATCACGCAGGTTCCCGAGCTCTGCGACTATCTCCGTTTCTTCAAGCCGAAGCGCTTCACCCTCAAAGCCTTCAAGCGCTACTGGTTCACTTGCCGAGATCTTCAGCTGAGGCTGTACAAAACTCGGGAGGAGACAAACAGTTCCGAGGCACCGGCTTACGTTATAAATCTTCGGGGCTGCGAAGTCACGCCGGACGTTAATCTCGCCCAGGGAAGATATGGCATCAGGCTCGAAGTACCCAGCGCCGATGGAATGACCGAAATGTGGATCAGATGCGATGCGGTTAGTAGTCAGTTTTTTTTTTCAAAGCAACTGTAGCTTTTTTGTTTTTATTGTTTATTTTTTTTTAATTCTTTAAAATTTAGGAGCAACAATACGCAAAATGGATGGCTGCGTGCAGACTCGCTGCCAAGGGTCGTTCACTCGCAGATTCCTCGTACGAGAGCGAAGTCAACAGCATCCAGGCGTTCTTGCAACTCCAGAGGCCCGCACAGGCACCGGCAATAAATCCGAGTTCTCTCGACATTATTCCCGAGGACTACGTGGCACCTAGATTCGCAAAGAAACTCAAGGGAAAGGTAAATAAATCTGTCATACACGAGAAGCTCGAACATGCCATTATTATAGTCAAAATTATCTCGGAAATATATTAATCGCTGTTATTTTTTTGCGTAGCTTGTACAGAGGATCTTGGAAGCCCACGCGAACGTCAAGGATCTTCCACTGATCGAGGCCAAGCTCAATTACGTAAAGGCGTGGCAATCGTTACCGGAATACGGCATATCTCTGTTCATAGTCAGATTCACGGGAAAGAACAAGGATGAATTACTCGGCATAGCGAACAACAGGCTCATGCGAATGGAACTCAGCAGCGGAGATCACTTGAAGACGTGGAGATACAATACGATGAAGGTACGATTTGATTCTGCAAATCGCGATGTTCGCTGCAACCTTGGCTTTCAGAGACATTTTTTTTTATTGTATTGAATTTTTCGAACGAATCTTGGCATATCGATTATATTTTGGTTTTAGGCGTGGAACGTGAACTGGGAAGTTAAGCATATGATGGTGCAATTCGAGGAGGAGAATATCATTTTCGAGTGTCAGTCGGCCGACTGCAAGGTAGTCCACGAATTCATCGGTGGTTACATCTTCCTTTCGATGCGCTCGAAAGAAGCAAATCAGACTCTCAACGAGGAGATGTTCCACAAATTGACCGGCGGATGGGTCTAAACTTCGATCACCGTCTTCGGTGCCTTATGCCATGTTTTTTTCGAGGATCATTTTAACGTTTAATCTCCGATTCTCATCGAGCTTCGTTCAGAATGGATTTTTTTTTAACAATGATCGCGAGTCACGCGTAAAGCGTTCTCGGAAGATTTCATTTTAGCCGAAATTTATTAGTCCGCGTTTGCCAGTAAATCGTGCACAATGCCCGGAGTTCCCTCCAACCGAGAATAATGTTTAGTGCGCCAGTCTATTTACGAGTTGTGGTAGATAGTTTAACTAGAACGGAAGTAGAAAATATAACGAAGAAAGTAAACGACGAACGTGGCAAACAAAAAAGCGCTCTGTCAATTATCGCGTTATTAGTATTTAATGAGTGAATACACAAGAGTACTGCATTCAATTTTTCTAACACTGCAATTGAAGAACTTGCTCTGACGAGTGTCTTGCAAAGGAAAAAAGAAAAAAAAAACACGCACAGAGCACTAAAACGCTCTGACGAATTTTCCCGAGCTTCGTTCCCTATAGTTGAGCACGACTAATCGTAGCATATTCAACGGGACGCGTCACCTTATAGGGCTTATATTTTTTAAGAATACAAATTAAATGAAGAAAAAGGAAAAAAAAACCATAAATAGAAATCGTTCGTAATCCCGCGACCCACTGAACCGCGCAATATCGAATGAATAGTAACGTTCGCGGCTGCAAAGTCAATCACGAACGGTTCAATAAATATTTTCGACATCACAAAGGTGCTTTACCGTTCGTGAATGACTTTGGCCGATTCGATCTAACGAAATCGTGTAAATTATTTGTTATTTGTAATGTAAAACTATATATATAAAAAAAAAACTAAAAAATATATTTACCTGTATCGTTATATTATGTAATATCTGCACATCATTACGTTATTATACATATGTGTATGTATATGTAACCAAAAATTATAGTTTTGTATATTAATAGGCGATAGATGTACAATAAACTTAATTATTATTAATGTACCTATCTCGAATTTTTTAATCTCGACAAATCAAGAATTAATTTGCCTTTTAGATCGATAAATCTTTATTTCATGTATAATGTTTCAAAAAATAGTAGTAAGGGTTCCAAAAAAAAAAAAAAATTATAGTTTTTTGTATCGACTAGCTTCGGATCGGTTATCGAGGGATCTTCGGCAGGTTGAGCGGCAATCGAATGGTAAAAAAACTCAGTATTTTGTATAGATCACTCGATGGGTGCTGGTGGGTGAGACGACGATTCCTTTCTGGAGGTATCCGAAATTTTTCCATTTCCGGCGTGACTCGAATTTCCGGAGCCTTTGAACGCCGAAATACCGATTCTCGGTGCCGGCGAGGGATTTCCATTTGCGGCTCCGCTGGTTCCACCACCACCACCGTGACTTACCTAATGATCGAGAGGGGAAAAGTTCTCGTCGATCACGTGGAGGATATTGACGAAACATTGTCAAATATCTTTTGATATTTGAAAGTTACCTGCGGATGTATCGGCGGTGCCGAATGAACGAGCCTTCCGGCGATAGTCCCGGATTTGTCCTTTCTCGTGCGGACCCACTCGTGACCGAGAACCCGATCTAATGTCAGTCGCAGAGTGATATCCGGTTCAAGAATGTGGCGAATAATGCTCTTCGCCATAGGGGAAACGGTCTCCTGTACGCGTGTACGAAAGACCCAATTCTTGGACAACTGGTCCTTCAGCAATTGGCGAAGATTCTCGTCGTTGAAGGGCATCCTCTCGTTGAGCATAATGAAGAGAATTATACCGAGAGACCAGACATCGGCAAGCTTCGGATTGTACGGCGTACCGGAAACGACTTCTGGCGCGGCGTAGGCTGCGGAACCGCAGTACGTTTGGCTGAGGACTCTTCGTCCCTGGTCGTCGACGCAAAATCTCGCGAACCCAAAGTCAGCGAGTTTGACATTGAATTTACGAGAGAGCAAGATATTTTCGCACTTGAGATCCCGATGAGCTATGTTCTTGCCATGAAGGTAATGCAGACCCGAGGCCATCTGACGGAACCACAGCTTCGACTGCTGCTCCGGTACCGGACCATTTCGCTTGACGAAATCCAGAAGATCACCGTTGTCCGCGCAACGCATGAATATGAAGACACGCGGACCACGCTGCAGTATACTGTGAACCTAAGAACGGGATAAAGGTGATCTTCGTGATTAATGATTGTTGTTTCTACTGTGTAAACCAAATATCTTCAAATAAGATTTAACACTTTCGTCGCCCTAACAGTGATATCCGGCAGATCACAGTTTGCCGATCGATCACCTGAATTATATGAGGATTTTCAATCTTCGTGAGAATTTCGAGCTCGCGGGGAAAGAATTTCTCGAGGCAGTCCAGCGGCGCCTCGCCCTTGTCGAAGATTTTGCAAGCGAGGCGCATCTTCTTGGGGCTCGTGCCGTCCACATATTCGGCGAGATGCACAGTAGCGTATGAGCCCTGGCGGATATTTTATTTGTAAACAAAATGGAAGAAATAAAGATTGGGAAGATTTATCATTTTTCCAGATCTTCCGGCAAGTAGTGCAATGGCAGCTTTGTAATCGATTAAATTAAATTACATTCATCGACGATCACCTGTCCAATTTTTTTTCCAATAATGTAGCCACGCTGCTCAAGGGCGTTCACCTCCGAGTTTCGGGGGCTCAGTTTCGTGGCCATTCCAGACGCTCTTCATTGGGACATTACGAGGAATGATTTCTAAGATACTCTCTTGATATTATTGACGCGAGAGCGAAGATGATTTTCTTCTTTGTACGCGCGTTTGGTCAGAATTGGTAATGCGAAATGAAGATAGATCCCTCGACGATGGTCCCGAACCTCATTGAAGATGTTGCTTGCACTAGAATTTTGGGCATCAAGTTCAGCTCGTACCTGAGATGAGAAGAAACGATACATTAAACGTCCGTTTAATTCAACAATTTTGATTATGGGGTATCGAAAAGCTTCGTTAATATTTTGTCATGCTTAAGACATTATATCTTCCTTTTTTCGCGACCTAAGCTCCCACGGATCGAGCGAAGGTAGCATCGACTTCACGTACCTAAACATACCCAGATGACGAACACAACTACGGCTCTCCGGACGTCTGCCGAGTATTTCCGGTTTTGTTGGAAGCATCAAGCGAGCGCGCGGCTCCACGCGCCGCTATCCCACGGTAGATGCGTATCGTCTTTTAAAGATTAATTTTGACGCGAACGAGTGATTATGACAGAGTCGACGGTTGAACAGTGCACTAGGAGAATTTTGTGGTAATCGAACAAAAGACTATCGGGGGCCTGGTTGCCACGGGCCACAACTTCCGCCCAATTTCATGTTGGCTAGTTTCATTTTTAAAAGAACATCACGCTCGCGAACAGTAGGGTATCATAACATTTCCGGTAAAAAGGTAGAAGAAATCCCAGGTATAAAAATCTTCACTTGTACATATTTTGGAAAGTTGTTCGTTTTCTGTTTGAAAATCTAATTCTTTGCTAAATACGCTAGATTCGATCCAAAGCAGCCTTGCAGCGCCATCTACAGTATATAAGTTTCATCTACATGGCGTTTCTTCAACTTCGTTACCCATTGACGGAAATGAGTTTTGACTTTTGTATAAATAATGACACTTTTGGGATTTTATAATTTTTTTTAATTAAACCAATTTACACATGGTGAAGTGAGTCGCTTTACGCGGCAGGGTCGTCACCCTTTGTTGTACGGGTATAGATGAGCTGGGCGTGATGCTGAACGACCTGCTTGATGAGTCCTTTCTGTTGGAGTTCGATCAGTGCTCGCCTGGCCAGCGATCCACGGATCTTCAGCCTTTCGCTGACGATCGATGGGGTGATGAGCTTGTACTGAGGTACCTCTTTGAGAAGTTTGTCATACGTGCCCTTGTCGAACAGCACTTGGTTGTTCAACTTGTCGCGAACTTTTCCCTTGGACCACTTCTGCAATTACAGAAAGAAAAAAAAAAACTCGTTTTAGAATATCGGAAAAATATTATGGGTATCTTAAAGTGCAAAGATTTGAACAGCATCAGTCTCATTAAATCAGTTTTGAACCCTCATGGATTGTCGGGTCAGAAGAGTATCATCAGTTAAGGTCTCATTTTGAAAGTGCGGTGTACGAAAGTTTTGGCACGCCAATTTCCTTTTATATTAATTTTACCTTTATGTCAAATGTATTGTTTATATAAATTATTTTTGAGAAGTCGTCAGGACTGATAGATCCACTTGCAAATTCCAGCAAAAATTTAACACAAAAAAATATGATTATATAGAGATGCTAAGAAGGGATAATGGATATATTTTAAAGAATCTAGCTCATGAGCTCGAATGAGCAAATAATGAAAATTTCCTGTTTGCCAGTGAATGATTCTGTTGATTGAACATCAGTGAGAAACGGAGAGCCAAGAGTCTTTCACATCGCTGTAGATAAAATGTTTCTTTTAACGAAAGTACCTTCTTCTTGGCTTTGCCACCAGATCCGCCCTCCTTCTTCTTTTGGGTCTTCTGGGGTTGCTTGGAAGACCCCTTCGTGTCCTTTTTAGGCGGCTGAAATATAAAGATCAGAGTTAGAATTTTTTTCCTTGCGAACAGCCTAACAGTTGATGCTGAAGTGTTTATCAGCCTCATTAAATCAGTGTATTTGCAACCACGGATATTGTCTTGCAAGCATTTCGCATCATTTATTGTACGTAGCTCCAAAATGTTTTGTTAAATATTCTCACTGCACAAATTTTTTTTTGCTCAAGCACGTTTTTTGTTTTATTTTTGGAAAATTTTATCCGGAAATACTAAGAACGATGTTTTAACGTCCACAAATATCGTCCAGCAAGTTTATCGACGGCGAAGTTCGAGTAGTGTTTGCCGCTGCTCGAAAAGTTAGGTTAAACATTGATCATCGTCGTATGACAAGGTTGAGGCGGAAACAACAAAAGCTGACTATTCCGACGGTCGCAAAAGGTGTCAATAATTTGTAACAATGTATTAAACTCGATAAAGAAAATCACTCGATCTTCGACAAACTGCAATAAAGCGTATTATAATTGGCGAGTTTGTTGTGTGAAGGCCATGTGCTCGTGAGCAAACGGAAATTGCCGACTCGAATACTCGGGAAATTAGAAGTCTTATGTCGAAGCACTGATCGCCCATCGATTTATTGGGTATTTCACTCGGCGTTCGACAATTTATTTTTCATTTATGGTATCCGTGTGCAACGGTTGTTCGTGAAATATACGGGAGAGTCACTGGACACGATCCACTTACCATGATGGCTGACGACTCGGAAAGACAAGGGAAGTGCTCGATGTGCCATAGTGGATTTTCGCTCCTGGACCGCTGTCACCGCTCGAGTCAAATAAAGTTTCATTCCGCGTCGAATAATCGCGCCTGTCTTGCTCGCAAAAATACTTATAAAAATGCAAATAGTTGTAAGTATTTTTTTTATCGTGAATTTTTATGTCCTTCGGTGACTCGCGAACGATCACAACTAAGTTGTAATTTTGACAGGAGTGGCTCAAGCGTGTTCAACATGGCGCTTCGTCGAGCATATCCGCAGCCGGGAATCGAAGATCTTTCGTAATTACGAAAGATGTATTCCATTTGAAAAGAAGAAAGTTTCGTGAACTTTATAATTTTTATTTTCCAATCGTCCGAACCGAGGACCGAATCGACGAGTGGACGGTGAGTTTTCGTTCCAACAAAATTTTTATTCTTAACCTGCCAACATCGTAGACGTGTCATCCAGTTTTGACTTGGACGGAAAAAAATATTCACGTCCGAAATTGTTCAGGACCCACCGTATGGTTGTCCAGCACGGGCCGAACACTCCGACACTCTTCGCCCTGATCTACTTATTTTTATCGCACGTCAAAGTTGCCACTACTGATAAGAATAGTTTTGCATAAACAACACGTGAGTTCGCGTTCCATAAGGCAACTTAAGACAGTTGTCGAATCGTTTATTGCACCGCGATGCAGTTATTATTTTCATCGTAATTTGTGATTTATCTGCAATTACGCTGATATTTTTATAGCAATATCAGTGTAATATATATTAGATAGCAATTCGAGTTGTCAAACAATTAATTACTGCAATTGTTTTTTTTACAGATCTCAATATCACCAACGTAGAGCGATAAACCGAATCGTTCAAGATGCTTCCGCTGATGCACAGAGATACCCGAAGCATGGGTAGCAGACTGAAGGAGAAGATCCTAAACTGGAAGCGTCTGATATTCTCGGACGAGAGAACGAGAAATTTGTTTCTCTTCCTTCTTCTCAACTTGTCGTTCGCCTTTGTCGAATTGTCGTACGGCATGTTGACCAACAGTCTTGGTCTGATATCGGACAGTTTTCATATGTTCTTCGACTGCACAGGTCTGCTCGCCAGTCTCGCTGCATCTGTGATAACAAAGTGGAGAGCAAACGAGCGTTACTCGTATGGATACGTCAGAGCCGAGATACTCTCAGGTTTTGTGAATGGCTTGTTTCTTCTATTCATCGCTTTCTTCATAATGTCCGAAGCGGTGGAACGGGCAATTGAACCGCCTGAGGTCAAGCACGAGAGGCTCTTTGTGGTTTCGGTCCTTGGTCTGCTCGTCAATCTGGTAGGGATTTACGCCTTCCAACACGGCCATGGACACTCGCACGGCGGTGGAGGACACGGACATTCGCATGGCGGCGGCGGCCACGAGCATTCGCACAATCACAATCACAGCCACGGTCATAGCCATGATCATCATGACATTGAGATTGACAGTGCGATCAGTTCGAATTCAAATTCGCAAATAATGCGCGGAGTTTATCTTCACATATTGTCGGACACTCTCGGCTCGGTCGGAGTCATTATATCGGCCGTACTTATGCAGATGTTCGGCTGGATGATCGCCGATCCTATATGCTCGATGGTAATAGCCGTGCTGATAATCATAAACGTTTTGCCGATGATAAAACAATCGGTGGTCGTACTTATGCAGCGCCAGCCCGAAGCGCTCGATCACGCGCTGACTCAGTGCTACAACAAAGTTACCCAATTAGCGGGGGTGTACAGTGTTCAGGAGCCGCACTTTTGGACGCTGTGCTCGGACAATTACGTCGGTACGTTGAAATTGGAGGTGGCCCGAACTGTCGATCCCAAGTACGTCGTTGCTCACACGCAAATGATATTCCAAGCTGCCGGTGTGAGACAACTCACGGTGCAACTCGACTACGCACCCATGTGATGCAAGAAATACGAAAACGATAAAATACGTTCCGACAAATTCCCTTTCAACGGGGGAGCAACGATTTGTGGTGCTTGTCGCAGGGAAGCTCGTAACATCGCTACCATACGCAACTTGCTTGCCCTGCTGAAACTATGCGGCTGTGTTGTTAATAGCGGCAGCAATTACAAGCTCGATTTACAAATTGTCTGAAAGAACTTTTTGCAAATTAATTAGCGGCGCGGAGGGAGGTAAAAGAATTTTTCCGATAACTGTGAATGCAAGTCGTCATGAGTACGAAATTTCGCAGCTTTTTTATAGCCAATAGTATTTATTAATGTAATTCAAAGATTTTCGTTCTCTTGTACCGGTTTCGTCGATGCGCCTAAGTAAATGATATATCTTACCGACGAATCGTATTTGGCTCGTGGGAATATTGATAAGGGTCATGAAAAAAATATCTACTGTCTCGCTGCGAAAGTTTGTTAAATATTTTTACTTTTTTACACGTGGATAATCCAGGCGAGGGTAATGTTGTAGCGTTGATTGTAAGTCAAATTTGTCTACTTTGCCCTTCACAAGTTCGCTTCCGTCTCCAGCAGAATGCTTGATATTATTTTTTCTATCGCCCTTTGGTCTCCCAAACTTCAGCGCAAAGTTCGGATGCTTCGTCGCATTCCGATAATGTTAGCTGAAACTTGTAATGTTAGCTGAAACACATACATTATTTAGAAATAGCTTCATTGAAACAGGCGAATAATGCATTTTTTAAGTTCGAACTCGGCTAGATTGAGTTTTTTTTTTTACAAAAATGAAGAAATACCCATCATTGCATTTATATATATTCGAGTTACAACACCTGTTTATTGGTATATACTAACCGAAGTGGAAATAGTGGTCGCGTAAAAATTCTTTTCTTCTCGATCTGAAAAAAAAAAAAAAAATGATTAGACGATCCAGTCGAGTTTACAATAGCCGAAGTACTATTAGTGATGTCAACGATTTAGGCAGTAATTTATCGTCGAACGTGAATTCGCCTACGCCGTAGCGTAATCATATTTTGTACGTAAGCAGGTGATGGATGAATTTGATGTCCGAAACATTTTTATACCGTGCTCGTAAAGTGCTACAGATAGTCGTGATAAGACGAAGGATAAATATGTTTCGCGTGAAATTGCCGACGTTATACATACGAAAAGTATTGGCCATAATATTTAGATATTTAGTAATTGTGAACATTCCATACGTGACTCGGAGACTCGATAATCTCTGTAACAAGATCCTCGAAACCCGCATGTTACAATCAACAATTACAGGCCAAAGGTGGATTGCCAATAGTCATTGATAAACAAAAATGAAGGAATACTACCTGTAAACTCCTGAAATAAAGTTGAAAGCGTGGCTCACTTTAGCCAAGATAACAATGTAACTGCAATTATTAAATTGACACCTGACATTGTAGCGTATGGTATTTAGAGATGTCTGCGTAAAATTTTGTAATAGCGAGGGAAATATATAGTGTGCATGTGTGTCTGGGATCGTAAGATAATGTTATGTTTTATGAAGAATTCTTATTATATTTGATGAAATATGTATATGAAAAAAGCGTGAATGAGCGATTAAGATCGTGAATCATACCAAGTGTGTAAATATTAATAAACAGATGAACTTATAATTACGAGATTACCAGCACGTTGTTGTATCTCGGGCGCTTTGCGCCCTCCCTATGCTTTATGAAGTTTTGAAATCCAGAAGTTCAGATTTTCAAAGATTTACCGGAGGTGACGTATTCTGGTGCATGATTAGGAATACAAATATAATTTATCAGGAAAAGAGGATATGGTTTGTGGTCTGGAATATATATAAAATCATTCGAATCAAACACATATTACATTTATTTCAAGGATATGTGCACACATATAAATACATAAATATTTTATGGTAAAAGCACTCGGGACGACACCGTCGCGCATTGTGTAATTTCTCGAGTCCCGTGTGTGGATTGAGTTGCGCGTTTTTATATTCCTTTTTTTTCCTTTAATTTTCGTAAACATTGATTCCCCCTTCGTACATTGAACTTGCGTATACATATATAACAAATCGCAATTATTTACTTTTTAAATTTGTTTCGTAATCGTTTTTCGTCTGATTAAGATTCTCAATCGACACTATATTATTTACATAGCAAACTATCAAAAATAAAAAAATTCGACGAACACCCGTAAATCGAAAAATCCCTCGTGCCTGAACTACCAATCGTTTAATGTATCTAACACGTTCTCGTAACTTTTACAGATAGCGCAGCAGTATTTGGGACTTTTTCGATTGAAAATTCTCGCGAAAATTCTTAGATACTGCGAAGTTGTATTTTTTTTAACTCTCGTAGTATAAACCACGTTGGACGAGCGTGCAAAATCGATGAAACTCGATTATCAAGCGATACGGTGGATATTCCAGTCATTGATCGCACGCGATATAGGAAATGGATATCAACACTTCAAATATCTTCTTTTTTCGGATTCGCTGGAGTTCGAGACAGACGTTTCTAGCTTACATTACATACTATCTTATATCTCAACACCGTGATTTGGGTAAGGGAAAAAATCGAAGGATTATAGAGCATATCTCTTCTTTTTTTTGCGTAGAGAGTGAGCTTGAATTATCTTTACTTCCCGAAGATGCAATAAGTAATAGATTGGTAGATAAAAGTTGATAGTGGATAGTAGAAAACGTAGAATTTTTCCAACCTTATTCTTCAAATTTTTTTTTTCTCGATTTAAAAACTTACCTCAGAGTCGGGCGTAGCAACTTTGCCGATCCAGGATAATTCGCTCAACCCCTCAATGACTGTAAAATCCACTCTAGGTACGCGCAATAGAATGATTCTTAAACCGACTTATCCTACGCAACGATGAATTCGTGTAATATCGGTTGCGCAGCACACGAAAAAGAAGAAAAAAAATTTAACAAATAAGAAGACACTATTATCTATACGTATTCGTTTGGCAGTCGATTTTACAAGGTATTCCATAACATTATTTCTTTATACAATAAGATCTTGGGCAGGTTGTTTCGTAACGCGTTGTACAACGTCCGGCTACTTTCTTATTTTTAAAAATTCTCCCAATCGTTTATCGATCTGACGGCTCAAAAAATTCAATGCCAAGGTGTTCATGCTAGCCACGATACTGTGTTCACCATAAAATTTTTCAACTGTCCAACAACGCCACAGGTAAAGTCATTTTTTCTTCACTTTTTTAAATCTTCTGGATTATTCGTGTTAATCTCGATATAATAATAATATTCATATATTACTCTCTTTTTCGTTTAATCGTAATTTACAATTCGATCTAACAACAATACGTACTTATATTTGCAACAGCCTCTTCGAGTATTATTCGGTTATGTGTCTTGGTCACATCATGAGATAATGCTATCAATTCATAATACAATCATCAATCAATAATGTCCATTTCGCATGTATATATATATATATGTCTATATATATTTATTTTTTCAGGAAACATCTGCCGCCCGTTTCGGGTCTCAATGCAATTTCGATATCCGTTGTTATTTATTTTCCCGTATGGTGGTTTCATCCCGGAAAAACCAAACGGGGGTAGCAACAATTGCAAAGAAAAAACATCCTGTCGTATCTTCGTCGCATTCCCCGTGCGGGAAGCGGCGGAAAACTACGAAAAAGTAGTGTTCCTATTTGAGCGTTTCGAGGACCTCAAATCCTTCGTCGAAAACTGCGTATTTCTTCTTTTCTTCACGAGACGATCGTCATGACCGTTTTTTTAAATTTCATGATCGATTCATTTCTTCTTGCCTTTGCCATTTTTTTGAATTTTCGTTATTTTTAGACGACAACTCGAGCCACCGGTGTAGACGACCTCGGCCCTTCCGCCGTCCTCGACCGCGGCTACGAGAGCCTTTATCGATTTAACGTGTATATCCTTGGCGCTGATCTCGAGACTAGTGCCGGGATAACGATCTCTTATACACTTGCCGACGCTCGATGCTTGAGTGTCGGTCAGTTTAACACCGTCGAGGCACAACCAGGTGAGATTCTGTATATTGGCGAGTATCGTTTGCAGAAACATATGTTCCATTTGAACTTTTTTCGCGCTGTCGGTGACGATGAGACCGTTCGCTTTGAGAAAGCTTAGATTGCAGAGCTTCAGATTCTTGGATATGTGTCTCATCGTTCGTTCGCTGTCCTCGAGGCTGATGCGCCAGAAATTAATTCGCAACGACTGCAGACTCTTGAAATTCGACGAGAGAGAGCCGAAGAAGTTTTGGAGGATCTTGTCGTCGATGAAGAGGAGCGAACTGCTGCTACCGCCGATTTCTGACTTGTCCAGGGATAGATCGAGCTCGCTGAGAGCGGTGAAACCGGCGAGGAACGGCAACAGCAAGGGTCCACGGAGCGCCGGTCTATCGTTCACCGTCACCTTTGAAAAGAAATTACAAAAAAAAAAAAAAAAATTGATTAATTATCATTTGTTCGGAATTTTTGCGTTTATCGGTATGAACGTGCGGGCCATTGATTTTATGTAAATTCAAGAGGACACGCGCTATATCGGATGGAAATTTCTTGGAAAGCGAGAGCGTACGTCCTGTTGGTCTTGTTTATGTCCATTTGATTTCCCTCGAGAGGGGACTCGCGCTCCGAAAGGATCCACGGATTATCCCGGCTCTATCTCTGCACGCAGAATCGGATCTCGCGTGTAACGAGACTGTAGAATTCTACCCAGAAACCGCAGAAATTACTGCGCGTTCAAAAACGACAAGCAATCGCTGCATCCGAATGAAATGTATACATTTTTTTTACCAATTAAAATTGTAACAGAAGGCGGCTTAAGATTAAGGGAGTTAAGATGTGGTAAAATGAATAAATACATTATTAGGACGGCTTTTTGAAAAAATAAAAATAAAAACGTAATTATCGATATTATTTAATCTTGACAAAAAAGATAAATCGTATCTCATGGATAAACCAGTTCGTTATAGGTATTAGTAACGCGAGCATGTGCACCAATTTTCATTTGGCATACGATACTCGAGTTACGAGTTAATTCGAACTCGGTGAGACGACGAGAAACCGGAAACTTCCGCGGCGCCGGCGGCGGGGGGAGGGGGGGGGGGGGGGGGGGGGGAGAGCGCGGAACCCGATATCGGGTGGCTTTTACAGGAGGGCTTGTATCGTACGAGTAACGTTGCAACACAGGTTGATAGACGAGTCTGAATACGATGCCGTGAATGCCTGCGGCCCGATAGCTATTGACAAATATCCGCGATAAACGCATAGCGTATACGCCGTACGGAATTTTGGATAAACTTAAAAGCAAACCAGCAGAGCCTTCCCGGATTATATCTGTTCCGCCCTAATTCTTGAGATTCCGGCGGGACGCGGTACACGAACGTCTAATTACGATGGCTCTTGTATATCGGCTCCTGTATACACGGTACTGTTATTATTATTATTATTATTATTATTATTATTATTATCATCAAAATCGGTTATTGGATTATCGTGGCACAACGCCAAGCCTCCTCGTTAAATCTCGCTTCCGCGAAACCAAGCAGCTTTAATGTTATGACCAAATGAGTAACTGAACGAGACGCTATTACAGCTTCGACTTAGAGGATTAAATCGGGATCTGGATGAGCCTGTAACAGGCAAAGCTTGTTTGATTGTAATCTGCCTTTGGAAGATTGAAAAATCTTTGCAAAAATTAAATTGCTGGCAGCGATGAGACGAAGAAAAAAAAAATCGTCAATGCGCTCTGGTTATGGCTTTCTCATACGATAGTCTGGACTGAATAGTGGAGAAGGATATTTGTCAGGCACATTGGGGGGGCCGATGGAAGCGGCCACTTAACAACCGGAGGCTATTTAGAGAGGTATTCAAATAAGTGTGTCTGCGGATTCTTACTTGAAAACCTGCCAGTCTGAGGAAGACGATGGTTGGACAAGCGGGCGGTGGTGCAGCCCTGAGGAGCTCGGCACCGGCGTCGTCTCGTCGGCCCAATCGCGAGAGTGGACCCTCGTGAACGGCGAGATGCAGACGAGCGTTGGACAGACTTAGCTCACGTACGCTCGTGCACATCAACAATTCCGAGAACACCGCCAAACTCTCGGACTCCTGTGAACAGAACGGAAAGCGATATTAGCACATTAATCACAGAATCCGATTCACTCGCGAATTATCAACTTCCATCCGACATTGTACCTGTGGGAAAATCGAACGATCCGGTAGCTTTCCTTCGAGATTCCTTAAAATGAAAATTAGAAAATGAAAAATAAAAAAAATTACGTTAACATTAATTTTTTAAATGAACCTCGGGGTGCGGTATCGATAAAGTTTTGTAAAATCGCTGCATCCACCTGGTTAGAGAAGAGAGCCAGGTGGATGCGCGAGGTACACAGAGCAGATAGCCGAGGTGCGAGGAAGAGACGAACGACGGAGCGGCATCGGGTGCACGTACGAAATCTCGCATGGCTCGCAATAACGTTGGGCTTATCCGGGCGAGTGTTGGGCCTTAGCGAAAAGCAAACTGCGCGACACCGCCCCGGACGGAAGGTTTAATGGAAAACTAAGCTTCTTCGTGACAGACGAGCTCAACCGTGCAAGTGGTTACATGGTGCTTGTAGGGGTGTATGCTTCTTCCTCGTGTAAACAGCAAAATCAGTCGAGCGTGTGCGTGGCAACGTTAACGACAGCGCGAACGCAAGCTTCCGCTGCGGGAACGAGCATCTCTGCCAGACGATTACTTCTCGCTGTACACTGACCTATTTATGATCGATAAATTGATTAAATTTCCGTTCACTCTGCCGATGAGAAAAATTGAATGAACAATTTGTAAGGGCGAGGGCTCGGGGGAAATTCGTATATTAATTATTTATCTTATAATCTGTCACTGTCCACAGTATCGTGTTTGATCCGTAGATGAGCATGCGTTTAGGCGTAGCTCGTCAAAAATGTCATCCACGACGAGAACGAGCATCACCGATTATTTCTCGCTGTAGACCGGCTGATTTATTTTTGATCGATAAATCGATTAAACTTCCGTTCGCTGTGGCTAAGAGAACTGGAATGAAAAATTTGTATGGTTTCGGGGAAATTCGTATATTAATTCTTTTTTTTTAATCTATCATTGTCCACAGTATTTTTTCGATCCGTAGATGTAGAGCGCTTGTGCTTAGCGTAGCTCATTTAAAATTTCATCCATTCCGCTCCTTCCGAGTCTCGAAAGAGCGATAACGGGCTAACGATGAATAATCCCTCAAGGGATGAGGGAGTCGACGGCACTTTTGGCATACCAGACCGTATACTTGAACGTTTAATAAATCACCCAAAGCAAAATGGATTTTTTTTTTCAACTTCATTCACGGCACGAAGCGCTTCTAGATGATAAATTATACGCCACGCGACGACGAAGAGGACGCAGGAAAACCGGCTTGCTCCATTGAGGGATTTAGCCCACAATGGGACGTATTAGCCAGAGCAACGGGTGAGGGAACGGCCGTGAGACCGATTATTTTATATCCGCAGAGCAAACACGGGAAACTACGGGCTTGCCAATCGACGAAGCTCCGTTCATCCGCATTGACCGATCCAATCATACAAAAAAAAATTATAAAAAAATAAGAATGAAAAGAGAAAACTCTCGACTATTCGTTTGGACAAATAATTCTCGGTAAATATGCCGTTACTGTAAAATATAAGGTATGCTTTATCTCTCTTCCTATCTGCCGAAAGACTCAATTATTATAAAAGCTGTTGCCGAGCTAAGAGATGAAGCTTTGACTGCAAGAGCCTTGGATGTGCCAATAGTTGTACCTCTCATTTTGCTATACTCCTCTCCATTCGCAGAATCTCGAAGAACTTTTCTGTGTCAGGCATTATTTTTTTTTTCATTCTCTTACTTCATACGGTTCCGCTTCTGGAAAACTAGAATAAAAGTTGTACAAGCTCGAGCGCTACGTAAATCCCCGCGCGATTCAGACCAGGAGCTCTGCAGCGTTGCTGGAAAACTTGAAGAAAAACGCAAACTCTTCTTTCGCGATCGTGCGCGGGGGGCTGGAGTCGAATTCGCGAAGCGGAACGAGCCGAAGGGATGAGCAGCCGGGAGAAGGACGAAAGAGCGAAGATAGAAAATAATGCGAAAAAAAAGAGGAAGAAAATTTAAAAAAACGACGCAAACGAACAACAGAGCGACGGCTTTTTCTTGTGGTTCTCCTCACGAAACCGGGTGAGGCAGTTCGTTTTCCCGGTGTACAATGTAATTTACGGAGTCGGTCGGTGCTGCGTCGCAGTGGAGGAACGCGAGAAAAATTGTTTGTCTTAGCCGACGCCGCAGGACGCACCGAGTATGTGTGTTCTCCCGTGGGATCATCTGTCTTCCCCTGTACTTCGCGCAGCCCGACGACATCGACCTTTAGCGAACTATTTTTCAGGCGAGCTTCTCCCTCCGACCCCCGTTCGATGAGCCGACCCACGAGAGAAATATAGCACGCGGGTAGGATGGGAAAGCTCGTCTGGTGCTTCGCAGCATCTCGAATTGCGTTGCTTTATAGTTCACGGCTCGGTGGGCAATGACGCTGCAAACTTGATATAAGACACGGCTAGACTGTTAGAGGAGATATAGGGAACTGAAAGGTGCCGCGAGGGCAGAGTCGACGAGAGACAAATTGTAAATTTGATCTGATTTCTTTAAGCCCGCGATTCACACTTCGAAGGCTTTGAAGACTTCCACTGTATTCCATAATCCACACGTCCCTGTCACGGGTGCACTCGAGATAAACTCAAAAGAACAAATATGACATTTTTTTATGTGACGTCATGTCAGGTTGGAAAGTTTCATTTTTCGACCGGAAGTCACTTTTTGACGAAGATGACTGCTGCTGGAATTGGCTGCTGCGTTTGGCGCAAATGACATCCTACCATACCGAGTACTTCGTATAGAAGGAGAGATCTCTTCGCTCTATACTATACGTCGAAGATGGAAGTGACTAAAATAGATTCGCAAGCACGTACCGTCGCGTATCTATATGCAGATCCGCATGAATCCGTTGAACCTATGCGCGGGCTATTCGAGTAACTGACCAAGGAAAGCATTTCAAGGGAGTCGTAAAACGTCGCACAGCTCGTCTGCACGTACATCCTTCTCTTCCTCATTCCCTCAGATGCAGTGTCTTTTCCCATTCTACAGCTGTACCTCCCGCCTGTGGGAATTGGCCGCTGGTTCCGCTCGTTGGATTTGAATAATTTTCGAAATAGGTTCCCGTTACGATCGGAGACCACCGATTGAATGGCCGAGAGAGCCCCGGCTGATCGATTCGGAAGCCAATGCGGTCGACACGTTTCCGACCGTTATCTCGTCTCGCGCACACTCTATTTCTCAGTTCTATGCACCCGACGACGAAGGATTGCCTGCAAATTGATTCACGAACGATCCACGGCTTGTCTGTGTTACTTCGAGTAAGCAGTTGTTGACGCACGGTACAGGCGTTCGGGGAGTACCGTGGTGAACGCAATTTCGTTCCCATACTGCCTAACGTTCCCCCGTAGCCGCCGTACTAGAGTCGATACAATGTCAATTCTGTCCTCGGGTTATTTGAAGATTAACAACGAAATCCAAGCCCGCCCCAAAACATTAAAAGATTATACAATCGCCAGAAAAAATATAATTGAAATTATAAAAATTTTTATGTATGGTGAAAATCTAATAAAAAATAATAATAATAATTGAAAAACTCTTTCATTCTATATAATATTTTCTCCATCGTGGCCTGCCACTTATTACCTCGCTAGCACAATTTTCTTTTTTGTGTCTCCCCCCCGGTCTTTCTATCTTTCCGTTTTTCTCTCGGGCGCTAATATAGTAGTATGCGTATCACGAGATGATAATGGCTCGGTGCCAAGTCGGATAGGCAACGAGAGGGGTACGAACGGTGGTGCGGAGAGGCTTGAGCGAGAATGTAGATTGCAGTAATGGGAGAACTTGGTCCGTGAAAATAAAAGCGTTTGTTCCTTTCTCATTGTCTTCTTCGCCCCCTCCATGCCGCCCCCCTTCATCTCTTTCATATCTTTTACAAACACCCTCGTGTGAATGCCTCTACCAGTTATCCTCATAAAATGAAATTCAGATGGGAAATAATAGCGGGGATCTGGTAGTGGCGGAGGAGAGGAGGCTCATGGTGAATTTAGCATTCCGCCAGCCCCGATCGCTATCATCTGTCTCGACGGACAACATTTGTAACTCAACTTGCTTTGCCGACCGTCCGGTGGAATCCGCACCGCATGCGGCGTCGAACTTGCTTCGGCGTTTCGACTGGGTACTATTCATGAAAGCTCGCTCGTTGGTTTGAGCGAGGCACTCTCCTCGAAATCGAGTGTTGGTATACGCGGCGCGGTGGTTCATTTCGACGCTTCGTCTCGAGGAGTTGCCAAACTCGTACGAGCTCACTCGATCCTCCGGTATGAACCCCCATCGGCTCGGCGGCCGCCCAGATGGACGTGGCAATTGGAGAAACTCGATTCTACTCGTGCCAAAGTCTCCTATAAACTCGACTGGTTTCCATCCCCTTCGCACACCTCGACAACCTTCCGGCTGTGCTGGTACGCTGATGCACACTCGGGTCCACTCGGGATTGCTTCCATCCTCTGAAACTCCGCTGTACCAGCCTCCCGTGTCCGGCTTCGAGCCACTCTTCAGCACACGCTGGGATAGCTAACACCGAAACGTCAAGCCGATCTGCCGCATCTACGCTGCATGCTGGTACTGGGTTGCACGGCGACTTAACGCGTTTGCTCGACCGGGAAGCCTTTAGGTATACATAAATTAAATTGATCATGAAATTGTCGGGACTCGACGAAGCGTGTTTAACATTGTCAATGTCCTTTAGGTTTTTTGTGTTTGCGAGGATACGATTATACTAGTGCAAGGTTTTTTTTTCACTTTATATCGGGACAATAATTAATAGGGATTATTATAGATCCGCAGGAAAAGTAGTGACATCTTGTTCTATGTTCGAAGCATAGCGAACTTTCTCTTTGCTAAAACTTTCTACGGCACGGTTATCGAGACAGATGGCGACACGGGTGGCCAAGCGGCCCGATTGGCTGAAAGTTAACTGTGGACCGTACGAAATTTTTTTAAAAGGAAAATTTGTTCAGTTTTAAACCTATAATACGAACGGAAAAAATTTTGTCATCGATTTGGCCAACCGGTATATCGCAGTCATGCAGATATTGACCCGAAGTTGAGTGAGAGCACACACTCGTTTCGGCAGCCAGTCGACGCGTGTGTTGCTGTTGTTTCCATGCCCGATGTCGAGGAACCGGAATAGAATGACGACCAGTACCGAAACGTCATCCGGTACGCTACCTAACAGTCAGAAATAGTGAACGCAAACTCCCAAACTTTTGTTCCTCTGGCCGGTTCTGCATTGTTATCGAGACGGTTAGTTGGGATTCAGTTCAGCCGGGCTCTGAATCGCACCGGGGGCTCTCGCGGTTTCGATTTCCACCCCAGCGTCATCCCCCCCTTCTCGGCTGCATTTCCACAATGCAACGACTTTGCTGTACACACGTAGTACGGCGAATAACACCACCGGCGTCACCAACTAATATCGCGCGGTAGTAACAATCGGACTGGAACGAAGTTACCTCATGCTCGACAATATTGCTTGAATCTGCATATACAATGTGTAACTCTGTATGCCCGGCGTGTCGGAATCCGAATGAAGTTACGGGAAATCGTGAGCTTTGTCGCCGCATGTAGATTTGGTACGAGGATCTTTTTTTTTTACTTTCTTTCACCTTTCGTTCACTGATTTGCTCCTGTTGACCCCGATTTATGAATTTTTTCAGTCTTTTTCCAGTAGAAAATTTACAGGGTTAAATACAGGGTACAATTTCTACCAGGATTTATTGGTTCGCTTTCACTATCCTCCTGTGCAAACACCTTCCCTGCTCCGCTGGAGAAGAAATCAGAGACAAAACTCGTCTACCGCGATTATCCGATCGTCTGGCCGTGATGCACACATTTTACAGAGAACCGAAGCATTAAAGCTCACCGGCTCGATGTACAAAGGCTGTTGAAGGCTCAGTAGAAAAAGAAAGGTAAGCGGTTCAGAGAACTCTGTTTGACCCGAGTATACAAAAGCAGCACTCTGCACATGGCTTACAACGAAGTTCCGTTTGATTATTTCTCACACGGACTTTCCGTCCAGAGAGCTGTTTCCATTATGTAAAATATAAGAATAGCGGGTGTCATTTACAGAATCGTGGAATACCAATGCCAATACGTGGAATACGTTCCAATACTTAATAATGATATTTACACATGGACTATTGGGAATTGTCAAGAGGGTCGTGGATTGGCACAACTATTTTATGTCAGGTTTGGTACAGCAAAGAAAAGAAGTAATTCGAATCACTCACCTCTATCCTGAAAGTCCATCCCTCGAGGCTGAGCAGACGCAGAGTGCAGTTCCTCGCGAGAGCGTGACAAAGGAGCCTCGAAGGATGATCGTCGAGGGCCAGGCGTGGACTAGCCAGATCGAGAAGTTGGAGACACGGAGCCTCGGTTAGGGCCAGTACCAGAGGCATGACGTCGGCGGGTCTCGAAGCACCGGAAGCTCTGAGAGCATCCAAGTATCGAGCACGCCTTATAGTCTCGCCCAGGCAACCCGCGTCCAGACCACCCTGCAGACACTTGGAGACGTTCAGGGACCTCAGCTTACAGTTCGGCTCTCTGTGTGCAAAATACCAGACGATTATCGATCGGAAACAAACTATTTTGCTGTGGCAACAAATTTTCGGTATACAATCTGCTATATAAAAGAAACAAATATCACTAAATGAGATTCTCGTGGAGAAATATATATCTTCCCATCGGCGACGACGTTGCTGTGTGATCTACGAGTGGGAACTTTCGCGTGGGTTCGCGCAAAGGGAGAAAAATCTTTTCGCTATTTATTTGTTATCGCAACAGTTATCGGAGACTTGCCGCTCTGCTATGGGCAAAAAATGTCTCGCGAGGCGAGTTTGCGTCGTGGAATCATCGGGCTCAACTTTTTTTCGCTGCAGCCAAGGACTCGTGACACGGACCCTCGAGAGACCTCATCTATCGTGGTTATATCTCGAGGGCAACAAAAAGGGACGAGAGGGAAGTCAAGGCGACGTCGGAGAACGACGGGATACAGCTGACGGTGAGGGAAAATCGTTGTCATCCGGGACAAAGGGATCGCAAGTCGAGCATTAAACGCGGGCCTCGAGCCGCGGAAACTTGCTCGTCGAGGACTGATGATGAACGAGAATCGCTGCCCACTCGGCTTTCCGATACGAAAAACGAGAAGGAAAACTTATTGCGACGTCTCTCCCCCGGACCGTGATGAAAAAGTTCAACGGTAGCGGGTCGACGCATCGTGTACAGGGAGGGGAGAACGGGGTAAAACGGATTATCGGGGCAAAAATGAACCAGCGTCCTCCTTATTCAGTTTTCATGCATAGAACAACTGCGGTTAATCATATTCTCGTATATTTCAGGAAAAAAAAGGAAACTTGCATGATAGACTACCCGGGAGAATATTATCCTGATACACAACTTTGGAATATTTAGCTGATACCCACGCTATAACTATGTATCCTTGCATACTTTGCATAGTACGCAACGTAGGAAAATTATACAATCCAGAAGTTGCGCAATATTACCTTCGAACGTGGAAGGGTATAGTCTGCTCGGTGAATCTTTCAGAAACTCGTTTGTACCGAGAGGGTAATCGTGCGAGGATCGTTCACGAGATTTGAATAAACTCGAGATTAACATGCGGACGGGTGGATTCCAGGCGCCACCCAAGGGTCGGACTTGCCGGACAATCAACATCCAACGAAGGAGAGGGAAGAAGTCGCGTTGACCGAACTTGCTCTATCGTCTTTAATGATCTCTCCGGTTCACTCGAGCGTTTTATCGACAGCCCGTAATTACTTCGCTTCTCTCGGGATTGCATTTTATTGATTTATTTATTAAAACTAATTTTTCCGAGCAACTGTGTGTTTCAGCGAAACTATGACGGTGACTTTTCATATTCATGTTTTATCTTGCACGACGTAACTTTTGCTATTGGAATTTTGAAAAAGAAAGAGGTCGTATATACATCCCTTTTATGAATATCTTTACGGGGGTGGAAATCGCGCACGGTTAAACTTTATCGGGAAACCGCGTTGAACCTCCTTTGGAAACGGTTATACGACAATGGGGTTTCGTTCACTTGTGGTGTACCCCACTTTCGGTAGTGGACGGCCATTGTTTCGCCGTTTACGGTCCTCACCGTCAGCCATTTGCCAAACCTTCGTACTAAACGACCGAGTAGTGACGTCTTCGACCCCCACAGTCGTTCGCGCACGCGATTACGACCGTACTCTCCACCTAAAAACTTTGCTTTGGGCACCGTTTCGCATATCTAAAGATTCCCATTTTCCTTGTCGACCTATTCTACTCTGCTCTCCAATTATCGAACAAACTTGACTAGAATCGCTTTTCAGGTAATACGAGCACGTACTTAAAATAGCCTGATACGTCCATCCAACTCAACCCAGTTCTAACTCAACCCCATCCAATTCAACTCCAACATAGACTCGGTCGGTAAGAAAAACTATAATGTAATGTCGACTTCGTCACATTACTGTTACTATTTTTTCAATATGAATTAGTGATATTGCAAAAAATGTATGATGCAACACTCATTTGACTGGCCAATGTGCTCGTAGTACCTTAAGCTTTCTTCCCCTCGAGAATGATCTCGGGATAACCAACGGAATTTGAGGGACACAAGAAAATACGAAGGTGCTTCTCTTTGACGATATTTTTTAGACTTTCTTGTCGACGTTCATTCTCGTTGCGTTCCGTATGATATCTTTTATAAAATCTTTTTCAACCGGCTCCAATTTGCCCGGCTCTTTTCCGGACTATGCGGAGAGACAAAAATACAGGCAACTCCGGCAGTACGCGGAAGCTTGCTTTTAATTAAAAATCCAAGCTGGAGTGTAGTAATATCCGGCAATCTATATACACTATCGCATACACTTGCATGCATATGGAGGAAGGTAGGTGCAGGGTAGACGGAAACGGAAGTATTTCCTCTGCGCCGGACGTGCCGAGACCGTGTAATATCCTTTTTGTATTTATCCCCAGTCGTAACGAGAGCAGAACGACTGGATGGTACATGCAATATCGTTTCCATTCAGTTCTGTACCGCATTTTCATCTCTTATATATAATTTTTTAGGTTCTGTCCAGCTGTCGAACATTTTTAAGCTTTGAACTCAAGCTCAGCCGTAACTAGCGGGATGAAAACGATTGAATTTCCCGTTTCGAGCAATTTTATGGCGTCTGGGCAAAAAAAAATTGTTATTTTTTTTTCAGAACGTATTTCATTACTGATGACATTTTTATAAAATACGCGGTGAGTTCTGCTGAGAAAAGTTCGAACATTTTTGAAATCAAAACGATGGATATCAATGTTGTTTCGAATTTTTTAAATTAAAAAATGCGATGTACTATTAATTACGTGGAAAAATGTTGACGAACCTAATAGCGTTGAAAATCTCGTGAAACCCTGTACCCTGGTGACTGGTGACGTCACAAGTGGGCAGCGGATGCATCAACGGTAGTCGATGGCACAAAACGCTGTCGCTGTTTCTTTTGCTGCTGCCGTTACTGTCGCGATCGCGATCGTTCGTCGGCAGCGGTCCAGTGCCGTTTCCGGGATTCGGTCCGAGTCCGAGGCCCAACGGTAGTCGCGGAAGGGTTGCCGGTCGCGTCATACTTCCATAGGCGGCGAGGGCGCCTCGAGGTAGCGACGAGTAGCAACGATTCAGCGGCAGTGTGCCCAGGGTGCTCGACGCGCAACCGCTACTTCCGGATCCGGAGCCTGAACCTGTTTCGCAAAAAAAAAAAAATCATCAGTAAAATAAAAAAATAATCAATAATAAATCGGCATTGATGGATCATCGGTAGATCAATCAATTTCAATATTAAAATTCATTGGCTTTCCGTAATTAAACTTTTAGGAAAGTGTGGTGCAAAATGGATCTTCATTTGAGATGAGATTTTTGAGATGATTGCGATAATACGACAGAAATGCTACGTGACAAACGAAACGAATTGCAGAGAAAAATCGACTTTTAATATGATTTTTTTTAAAGCGTTCGAATTGAACTTTCAATCTTCGATAGTAGAAGTCGTAGATTTGTGTTGTTCTTTTTTTTCTTTTTACATTCTATTCTTTCATTATTTCTGTATTTCAGGCGTACACAAGTGCGTTTGCTGTGACGTCAAAAAAACGTTCCGGGCAAACGCGAACTGGAAATAATTTACGACGAGTTGGAAGGATCGGGGGGGGGGGGGGGGGGGGGGGGGGGGGGGGGGGGTAAGAAGGGCGAGAAGAGAGCAAGGGTGCGGAGTGCTTTTGCTCCTGCCGCCGGGCTGTTCGAGCCACCGCCGACGTATTACGTGGTTGAACATTCGCGAGGTCGACCGACCCGAAGACCCGGCTAGTTGAATCGGACGACCTCTGCTCTCGTGCCCGAGATGCGTTTACGACGAGACGAACCGCGCTCGACTTGACGATAAAATACCTCCTCCTGTGTGCTCCCTTGAGCTCCTTCCCTATATATATTTCCTTTCCCAGCTTTCACGTATCCCTACCGTCGAGTTTTTGGCTCTCACGCAACCCTGGCGATTGAAAACAGCCAACGTTTGATCTTGTCTAAAATCTGGCCCTCTAAATCACATAGGGTCTCTTAGAACTTTACAGTTCCATTGAATAAAATGCCACGGACGATAGTAAAAAAAAATAATAATAACCCAGCACATTGAGTTCTATGTAACATCGGGTAATTAACGGTAAATTCAAGAGTGTCGCAGGATCTCTCCCTGTGGCGTGTTAATTCGGTGGCTCGATGTCGCAAATTCGGGTGAACGACACTTTCGGGTTACGACGTGGTAGAAACGAGTTAGGATACGTGTACCTATACGAGGCGCGTCGTCGTTTGAATTCCTGCACGGGTAGCGTATCCGCTCGTTCGCAGGCGAAGGCCGTGCATTACGACGCTACCTACTCCGCTCTGCTTCGACCCTCGAGCCCTCTCTGCCGCCTGCATCGTACGTCGCATACCAGATAGGGGAGAGCGGGGCAAAATGGGGCAACGGGGCAAAACAGGGTTTTTGGGCAAAACGTCATTTTCCAATAATTTTTGGATCGGACAAGGTGGCAAAACTAGGCAGAAAAGCCTGATGTATCCGGCAGAGCGAATTCGGGCTTCCAAAAATTATTGGAAAATTACGTTTTGCCCAAAAACCCCTTTTTGCCCCGTTGCCCCATTTTGCCCCGCTCTACCCTACGCGTATATACGTAGGCGGAAACAAGATGAAGCTGCGAAACTCGCGATTCTCTCGGCTATACATCGTACAGCCAATATGTACACAGAGAAACGTCGCGGAGAAGCCGCGCGCACACTTTACATAATTTACTTGTATTTATGTGTATTTGCCATAGGATCCAGGGCGCGACAGTATGACGATGCGCTATGTATTATTGTTCCAGTGTCTCCATCGTGGGAATACCATATACGTCCCTTAAATCCTCGTCAAACAATATGATAGTCGCGCCTGATCCCTTTTCTAATGGTACTATCACTATATTGTACTATAAACCGTTTTTCACACCAGTGTTAGTATTACACTATTACTATCATTTTATCTGTTTCTTCTTTCCTCCGTTACAGGAGGTACATACTGCGAAAAGCTCCAGTCGGATGTCGTTCCCGGGGAATAGTCGAGAACGAGGCCTGTAATATATTTATTGGTCGTTTCGTATTGCCGCGAAGGCCTCATTATTATCGGAGCAGTACCAAGAGAAAGAAAGATAGTCGATCCTCATCCCTTTTTAAATGGCACCATTACTGTACTAGGGGGGGGGGGGGGGGGGGGGGGGGGGGGGTGGGTGCGGGGGCATGGACATTCGAGAACGAGGCCTGTAATATATTTATTGGTCGTTTCGTATTGCCGCGGAGGCCTCAGTATTATCGGAGCGGTACCAGGAGAAAGAAAGATCGATCCAGGTTGAAGGGCGCGCCTGCAGCAGAGGGTATGTATACCGCAACGATCAGACTCGGTACGAGGTGAATTTATTATGGCTACGCCGTATGCCGTACAGAAACGGAGCGAAGCCGAGGTACCGCTCGGCCCGCCAGAGGGGTAGTAATACGACTGGGATACGAGCTGCCTGGTATTGAGCACGGAAGACCGAGTGCTCGAAGAGATTGGTGTGTTCGACGTGAAAGCCAGGACCGCAGGAGATTGAGAAATACTATATATATATATATATATATATATATATATGTATATA
>JAPYZD010001127.1:0-28666 GCA_030522725.1 Ichneumoninae sp. B BG-2022a | reverse complement strand
TTTTTTTTTTTTTTTCAAACAAGATTCACGAGCTAGACGGGGTGACGCGTTAAATCGAGCGGGGCTTAATGGAGAGGTTATACTTTCGAAAAAAATGCCTACCCTTTAAGGATAAAAAGTGGATGCGACGATGTGGGGTAATCGATTCTCGGGGCGAGGCGTGTTCGCAGACTCGAAGGGGTTTCGTGTACGGCGAGGGTGGGTGAGGCGCAGCCTCTTCGTATGTGCGTTGCATATGGGGAAGGTTGAAAAATCTATAGCGTCGTCGAACAAGGTGCTCTCCTCTCGGGGGAGGAGGGCGGAGAACACGAGCGGGGCGGAGAGGCCGAGGGAAGCCTCGTAAATAAATGTCTGCTTCCGAGAGACAGAGCTTTTATCCTTACGGAAGGACCTCGAGAGGGGGGGGGGGCGAACGAAGAGACTCAATAATACGAGAGGAAACGCGGAGTTCCGTGGAGAGCTCAGCGTGCAGATAAATTTTGACGTTTCGCGACGAATCTCCAGTAGATAAAGGAACAACGGCCGGGATATCGACGAGAGACACACACTGGGAATCTGAAAAGAAAATAACTCCGAGCACGACGGAATCCCGGGAGAGGGTCGGGCCGCTGAGGGACGCGTAAAGAAGATTCGAACTCGTCGACTGCCGGGACTTGGAGAGCTTCCCCGATGTCACTCGTGTACCATAAATCATAATTATCATACCAGGTTCGCGACGGAGAAGACTCGAGCGCGGTGCTTTGGGCGGGATTTCCTCGGATGCCCGACGAGAATCGACTCCGAAAGCTATCTTCTCACGACCGGCCGCCTCCGAAGCTTGCGTAATCTCCGTTATCTAATCTGCGAGAGATTGAGCGACTGGGAAGAGGAGGAACCGAATCCTGTTTCTCTCGTGGATAAGTCGGACTGTTGGGGGTTTTTGAAAAGCCTTACGCAACTGTACGAAAGGATCGCTTACGGCCGACGATATGGCTTCAGCGCTGTAGCCGGGACGAGGAAAACCACGCGAGACGTAACTCGGAGCGTCTCAGCCACGGCGTTCTGGAAATTTTGTTACAAGCACAATCATCGTAGAAAGATAATGGACAATGTGGAGTCTAAGGTAACGGGACCGATGTTCGGACACGTCCCAATCATTGAAAATCCATTATGACACTTGTAATCGTAACTGCAAACATTATATGATGCAAAGAAAAAAAGTTACACAAGGTTTAAGCCTAAATTATTTTCTATTGTTGAATTCTGTTAAAACACCGACAATATAGTGTCCGAACAATGGTACAAGCGTTACTACTAATGGTATAGCTTCCTCAAAGAGAAAGCAATGGATGCAAAGTAATCCGCACATGACATTCTCATTTATAAAAATGTTGAGTATAGTTTTCTCTATCAGAAACTTCGTTCATCCATTTTTGGCCTCCTCGTGGAGGAAGCTACGTGCAAATTACTTTCCACCTTTATTTCGCAATATAAAAAAAAATCTCTCCGTCTCATAAAATCGAAACGGTCATGTGTTATCTAAAAATGTATTATAAAAAAAATCGCAGAACTGAAATTTGCATAATTCGCTCTTTTAAGACCGTGCGAGGTGCGAAAAAGCGACGGAAACAAGGAAGCGAGATGGTTGGACCGAGCGGCGTTGGAAGATAATGAATCGCCCGTGGAGTGCGCACGCGTCGTGCAGCGCAGAGATTTTTGATATAAATTTATAACGCACCGAGATATATTTATTGTATACCTTCACAATGTGTTCCCACTCGGCGATTGCGTGTGTGTGTGTTTGCGTCGTCCGAGCTCGCTTTACCACGGCGTTCGTCCGTCCGTTTCGCTCCCTCCTTCGCGGCCTCCCTTTTTAGTTTCTGGAAAGCTTTCTCTCGCTTCAGCAAACGTTTTCCCTGTGGCGCGAGCGGCGAACGCGCGACCGTAGGAAATCCAATGAGGGCATCGCGCGCGTGTCCGCTATACGTTATGGTAACGGTCCTCGGAACTTCTCTCTCGCTTACAGGACGCTCGCGGCGTTACCACATTGTTTTCCGCGCGACGAGCGGTAAACCCTCTATCCACGTGTACTTATCGCCTCCCCCCGATCCGCCCCTCGGTTCCCTCACGCCGGCGAAACCGGCGAACAAAGAATATTCTTTTCCCACTGGTCACGTCCCAGTGTGCTTCCGTCGTCGCGCTTTCCCAGTTTTGTTCCGTGCAACATTTGCTCGCGTGTGTATCTTCCGCTCGCGGGGACGTTGCACGTAATCCGACCAAACGGTCTGACCGCACCGTGGCTCTACCACTGCGGCCCCACGGCCGCTGGACGGTAAAATAGAACGAAGCTCATATTCTCCCCGTCTTTCGGGCGAAAGTCCTCAAGGAAATTGTTTATTCAGCATGTGTCTCTCCATTGAGTGCTCGACATTCGAAAACGACGAATTCCGGGGACTTCCGGTCGTAAAAACGATCGACGATATGTGAGAGTGGGGCAAAATGGGACGGTGGGTAAAACGGGTCAGTTTGGCAAGAGTCAATTTTCCAATAATTTTTGGATGCCCCATTTTACTGAAAGTTACTGGAAAATTGCCGCTTGCCCATTATCCCTTCTTGCCCAACTGACCCATTTTGCCCCGCTCTCCCGTAACGAAACTTGTTACAGCTCAGCGATACGGTTTACGTTCGCATTTTTCCGTAGTCCGCGAGGGCCACGCGGGAAATCCATCGAGGGGGGATTTTTACACGCTAGACAGTGTTACACGGGGCGTTGAAAAATAAAATTCGTCGACACTGCGTTATCGCTCGCGTAGTCCCGTTCACCCCTTTGCCATCGCCGCTCTTCGGTCATTGTCGCGGTACACTGTACCTCTTCGTTCCAATATCTTGTGCTGTACGCTGCGCGACGCCATCGTACGTGTTTCATGTAAATAGTTTTCCGCGCACACATACATCGAAGCACGGCACAGGGACGGTGCGATATTGTTCATATTTTTTTTTACCCAATTTCACAATCACATTTTTATACCGGAAGTAACGTCATACCGGAAATACGTAATTTCTGGTTTGAAAATCCCATTTTTTTACCGAAAGTGACGTATTTCCGATTTGAAAGTGACATTCTTTGAGAGGAAGTCACACCATACTGGAAATACGTAATGCCGGTTCGAAAATCACATTTTTAACTCGAAAGTGACGTCGCACCGGAAGTGAAGTATTTCGCTTCTAGATATTTCCCCGCTGGACCGTGTTATACGGGGCGTTGAAAAATGAAATTTGTCGACACCGCGTTATCGCCTCGCGTAGTCCCCGTGCACCCCGCCGCAATCGCCGCTCCCCGGTCATTGTCGCGATACAGTGTACCTCTTTGTCCCAATATCTTGTGCTGTACGCCGCGCGAAGCCACCGTACGTGTTTCATGGGAGGCGTGTGCGAGGCTCTCGTACATAGTTTTCCGTGCACACATGCAACGTGGCACGGCACAGGGACGGCGCGATATAGTTCGTTGGGTCGAGCGGAAGGTGAACGCTCTGCGAGGAAGCGAGCTTGCGGGGCGCGGGCGGCATCCGCAAACCGTTCGCTCTGCTGCGTCGCCCCCGGACAGATTTATTATCTCGATACCGAGGGAGGGAGAGCGAGCGAGAGCCTTTGCCAATGTGTATACGTGGCACCGTCTATGTATTACGTATGGTTGGGTAAAGGTTTTACGACCCACCTACCTGCATCCTGGTATTTATCATCACAGCGGAGACGGTTCGTACGTCGTCGACAACGACGAGAAAGACGACGGTCTCCTGGCTGGTACACGCTGTGTACGCCCTTCGATATCCCATGTACGGACTTACACATGTTCGGCGACGTACGGGGTCTCGGCCCGGTCTTCGTGGCCGTTTCACGCAACCCACAGAATCCATGAACCATGAACGAGCACAAAAGCCCTCGCGCGAACCTTTGCCATCCACGCTCTCCACAAAATATGCGAAAAACATAGCATGGAACATTTTTTACCGGTTACTCAACGCTCCGTACGTTACCTTCGAAAGATCACAAAGCGTCTGAGAATATTATTCGTGCACTCGTACAGTGCACTCCGGGTTAATTCCAAATGTTCCTTTATACACTTTCCTCCGTTCCTTAATTCGCATGTTTCTGTCACTGGTTGCATTCGAGACACACTCCACTGAAAAATTATGAATTTTCCGTGTAACGTCACTTCCGGTTTGAAAATTTCACTTTTACATGGAACTGACGTCACGCAGAATCGTTAATAAAATTTCGTTGCCGCGTCACTTCCGGTTTCAAAATCTCAGTTATCAAGCGGAAGTGACGGCATACCGGAAATACATCATCTCCGGTTTGAAAATCAATTTTTTTTAACCTGCAGTGACGTATTTTCGTTTTGAAAATCACATTCTTTGCCCGGAAGTGACGTCATACCGGAAATACGTGAGACCGGTTTCAAAATCCCATTTTTTCACCGGAAGTGACGTATTACGGGAATGTTTATCCTTCGTTTGCATAGTTGTGCATACTCAATTAATCGTATGCGAGATTCCTCACATTCAAAACATTATCATCAACAACCAAACGTAATTGTAATTGAATTTTGTCGAGCCGGTATAAAGGGACGGGGTTGGTGGAAAGAGAATGCGATGCACCGTACGGTAGTTCATGTTACGGGAGCCCACGGTTGCAGTTGCCGGCGGTGCACGCGCTCGTGTGCGCGAATGCCCTTAGTCTAAGCATGTGAGTAACGGTTAATGGTATCGGTGTTGGGAGGGCCTTACGGTGGTCGACTCTGTACACAGTGCTCCAGAGCAAGCTCTATACACAGCCCGGAGCGTCGTATCCGTCCTGGTGCGGGCTGAGCCAGAGAAAGCTGGAGGGACGTTAAACACGTTACAACCGCCTTGCGCGCCCCGAAGAATTAAGCCGGTGATTCAGGAAGGGCCGTTCGAGTACTTTACCGTCGAGGCTTCTCCTCGCCGTCCTCATCTTCCCTCCCCTCTCTCCCCTCACTTCGCCCGACCCTCCCACTTCCCACCCGACGTCGTCGTCTTCTCCCGGCGTTAATTAAGTATATCGTTGGAGACACTCTCTCGTCTCTCATCCAGAAGCACTACCACTCGAGTCACTCTTCCTCATCTCCGCTATAGCACAGCGCCAACGTATATTTAAACTATACATCGAGAGAATCCGTGTCTCTACACACGGTTCGGTGTATACACTCGATGTTGAACAACAAACGCAATTTCCTAACCCAATTAATCCATAAGAGTGTCCGTTAATCAATATTCCACTGACTACCTGTCTCCTGTGCGCCCAATCGAGTGTCGATGGGAAGTCCATTTACCCAACAGCTTTATTGGACAAAGTCCTCCGTAGTTGTTTTTACATCGAGTTTGGCAACCAGAGGACGAAACGTTGAGCCTTCAAGTACCGGGGAATTTTCGCTGATCGCAAATGACCATGTCTGCTTTTAAGCACAATGACAATATTGATCGTCGTTTTGAATGTTCTTCTGCCTTATGAAAATGTCAAGAGTTCAAGGCACGTCTGGGAATTTTTACAGATTTTTTTTAGTACATTAACTTGGTGTTCGAATCGTTCGAAGGTTGCGTCTTGGCTAATTCTGGGTCGTTGAAAGAGGATCCGGTACGCGAAGGATTAATGGACACTAATCGCAGGAAAGCCGGAGATCCTGTGACGAACATCGATTTAAGATGGTCCGTGCGAAGCCATAAAGTGGTCTTCGGTGGTGTGTAATGATCGAGCGGAGAGCTTGGAGACCTGTGGATATTAGTATTGCAGATGGACGGGCGAAGTGACGTACAGAAAAAAAACATGTGGTGATTACCGGGATTAGAATCCGGATTAATCGGTTACCGAGCAAGAGTCTAACCACTGCGCTAATGTCCTTCTATACGCAATGCCGGGCCGTTATATGTGGAACACCGTTTTTTTTCCTTTCGCACATGATGAATGATGAGAGTTAACTTTCTTACCGTCACGTCTCCTCGAAATCTGCGTTGGGACATTTTTAAGGTAGTGATTAATGATAGTGATTAATGCACTATAGCGCGGCGGCAACTATACAGCTCGCGGCAATCTGCGTCGGTAGGGGAGACCGGGGCAAAATGGCACAGCGGGGCAAAATGGGACAGTTAGGACAAAACTCAATTTTCCAAACATTTTTGGATGCCGCATTTTGTCCCAACGACACATCCGAGTTTTCAAACCCGTTTTGCCCTACGTACCACCATCGCCACCATGCAAAAGTTATTAGAAAATTGTGTTTTGTCTCATTATCCCGTTTTGCCCCGCTATGCCATTTTGCCCCGCTCTCCCCTATACATGGTTTGGTGTACACACTCGATGTTGAACAACAAACTCAATTGCCCAAGCCAATTAATCCATAAGAGTGTCCATTAATCAATACAACACTCGCTGTCTCCCGTACGCCCAATCGAGTGTCAATGGGAAATCTATTTGCCCACCAGCACTCTTTGACAAAGTCCTCTGAAGTTGTTTTTTTTCGATTTAGCAACCGGACAAGACGTTAATGGATACCAATCACAGAAGAAGCTGGAGATCATGGCGATTGGTGACGAACACGCGTTTATGATGGTCTGTGCGAAACCATGAAGTGGTCTTCGGCGATGGAGCACAGTTTTTTTCCCTCTCGCATATGATGAATGATGATAACTTTCTTACCATCGTGTCTCCTCAGGACCTTCATTGGGAGATGTTTTAATGAACGCTAATCAAACGGTCGAACACCATCGACTCTTTGCCCGCTTAACGATGATGGACCGAGTGTCCTGTCGGTGGAGAGGCCGGAGGGCCCTCGCAGGGGCAAAAAAAGGAGCAAAAAAACCAAGAAAACAATTATGCCCATGTGGGGCACACAGGCGAAACTACCAGGGTTTCGCCTGTGTGGGTCTATGAGTCGGGTTGATTATTGGCGCACGTCTTCGAAATCTCAGACTCGAACCACCTTTGGCTGGCAGTGTTGCCGGTGGTATAGTGATGCTGTGGGAAAGGCTTTAGGAATCCCCCTGCCGTATCGACCGTCCATGCAGCCGACGAGGAGACGCGACCATCCACCCAACCGGGTAGGGGCTGTTCCCTCTCGCCGCGGTGCCGCGAGGGTGCCGACGCCTGCGCAACTCACCACAGGAGCTTTCATCCGACGCCAGTTTGTCGGGAGTCGAAGCAACGGTAACATCGAATCCAGGACGCGCCTCGAAAGCGCTCTTCGGTCCCTCACGGATATCAACCGGGGAAAAGCGTATTGCTCGGTCTCGCCGGTGGGGAACAAAAAAAAAATAAGCGCAACTTCCGGAGGTTTCGATTACGTTAAAAGTGTGCGCGTCTCGCTGATCGGAGCTTGCACGAAGCCGCTGGAAAGTTCTGGCGCAACTATGGCTATGGCCTTATTCGAGATTCCGACACAAATCACCAGCCCAGTGTGCGTACGCTCCGGGTCAGCGTGAAACAACACGATACGGAGGGAAGACAAGCGACGGGATTAGAACCGTCGTCACACCGGCGTGCGAGATAAAAGACGGAAAGCTGGTCATGCAACGTTTTATATGAAATACAGCGCACTACGCTGGCATGAACCATTAATATTTTACCGCATGGTCTTGAGGCCCGCGACCGTGACAGTGAGGAGGATAATAAACGGAAAATTGATTGCCGGCCTTAGGGATACCATATTTCATCCCATTATAACGGACCGCCAGGCGAAGGCTGGTTACACTCGAGCTCCGACCACCGTTTAACACCATCCGAAAGAGCCGTGGCCGCTCCAACGTCTATCGAATACCTTGCATCATAATGACTCTGACGGACCCTGTCCAGGAGCACAGACGGGAAGCAGCAGCGGTCGGAAACTCGAGTCATCTCGAAAGGATCGATGGACCAGCCGTTGCAGGATACGTCACTGTTCGTGCTGGCCTGATTCCGCACCTGTCAGCATGAAGTGTCGCTCGGATTTCTACCTTCACCCTCATCTGTAGGATATACACTTCGCTGGCGTGTTGCTATACACACATGCACGTTCATATACATACATGTATGTGTATATATAAAATCTGACGTACGCGCTTCAGGATCGTGCGGTTGATTTTTTTCATCCACTTCCTTGTCGAAGTACCTTCGTTGCGCTAGAGCCGCGAGCCTCTGACACGTCGTGGATTTATCAGTGATAGTGCCGCGGGTAAAGAAGAATATCGAATGGGTTAACGCGATCGGACGCAACGCGAGTGACGTGTGACAGTGTTGACACCGACGACGACGACGACGGATCGGGCCGAGTGTTCGTCGAAAACTTCGGACACTCTCCAACTTGCGACATCTCACATGGGTTTTGTCGTATGCACTTGTGTGTTTCCATCGACAGCCGGACAATCGAGATAAACGTCCTGCTTCTTCTCGGCGATAAAACCGAAGCTCCACTGCCAGAATTGAGGATCCCAAGAACCAAACGGACAGACAAATCGAGAATCAATTGAGCTGATTCGATATATTCTTTTCTACCTCGTTCATCCGAGAAGTTGGTCGGAAGTTGATCTCGTTGAGATGATGGAAATTATCATGGCTCAGGATAAAGCTCTAATTCTGGATACAGGCCGCGCGGTCGTATCATTCAACGTCTGTCGTAAGATAAGCAGTCATGCGATCATAAGGGAAATCGTATTCGTGTAAAGGAGCCGGATGATAGTCCGGCTTAGAAAGGATTTCCGTAGGAAACGAGCCGAAGGTCCGGACCGTAGTCGAGCGGGTTGCTTCTGGACCTTAGGAGGGGGGGATGTTATATCGTTCCTGATCCGCAAGCTCTACGAGGAATGAGAAAGGGATGACGTGTGCTTAGCGCCCGAGATAACCTATATATCTCTGTTCCGTAACGGGAAAAGAATTGGGGATATAAGAAAAGCTTCTTCTCTCCCTATGCAACCTCCGAACACTTAATTATAGCTGGTAGAAAGAATATAGAGAGAAAAAAGGAACAAAACAAAAAAAATATAGAATCAAGAATTGTTAAGCGAAGTGGCAATCAAGATCGCACAGATCAAGTTTATATTCCTCGTCATTTACCTCGGATAGTGTTTCCCAATTGGATTTCATTCGTTCGTCGTCGTTGTCGTCAGCAAGACGTAAAAGGAAGAAGAAAAAAACGAGGAAGGCCCGAATAAGTATCGACGTCTTCGGTGAGCGAGGAATGAGCTCGTCGTGAATCCGTGATCGTAAAATACATTTGCGTCAAAGATCTCGTGGAGAGGTCGCGATCGGAGAGCCCGTGAGGGACGAACGATCGATCTTCCTGAGGGACGGATACTCGATCGGCGACTTCTGGCGCTGGAAACAAGTTGTCCCATTTGCGTAACGCGACAACACCGGCGATGCCTACCGAGCGTTACCTGCTGACTGATGTGGAATTGATAAAATAACGATTTCAAACCTTAGACCCCGATCGATCCATCAGGATCACGAAGCTACATCTCCATTACTTGCGCCGCGGCAAAAACAACAAGTTCCATCCAATCGACGGGCCGATCGAGTCGTAATTGCCGTCTGATTCTTGGGATAACCGAAGGATCTCCGGGCAAAAAAGCTACCCCCTTTCTCGAAAGATCCCGGAAACGATTGCGCTGGATCGAGCCGTAATCACTGTCCGATCCTCGGATTCCAGGCCGTCATTCGTCGAATCGCGGCTGACGCGCCACTGGGAGCCACGGAGGCGCGAGGGACACAGACAGATTGGGATGATAGAGTGAATAAGCGAGGTATGCTCCGGAGGGTGAGGCAGAGAGCGAGAGTATCTCCACTGAAACCATGCCCGACGGCGTTTCCAAAGTTCGGCTATTTGCCTTTCAAAACGCTGACTTGATAATGGGCCAGCAGCGCTAACTTTAGGCTACAATCTGCCGGCATATTTCTCACTGTTCTGGAAGCAGTCAGCAGTGGGGTAGCAGCGGCCCGGGTTTCGAGCCGTGGAGAGTGAGACCACGGTGGGGAATTGCGGACGAAGGAAAAGAGGAGGGAGGAAGAGGGTGAGGAGTTGAGCCGACAAACACGTCGGTGTTGACGAAGGTGCACCCACGTATGTGTGCCCAAGATAGTGAATAACGCGGAATCTGAGTTGTGTGAGTGTGTACTTGTGTCTTTGCACAGTAATATAATCAAGTTACATATACATATGTGTATATATATATATATATACTGTAAGGAAGAATAAAGGTGAAAGAGGACAGTCGTAAAATTACTCTCGCCAGACGAATGTCGCGTAGGATCGTGAACTGCAGAGCAATCGCAGGACCAGCATTAACGCCAGAATCGGGATCGATTGGATCGAGCGGAGCTACGTGATACGGGGAACTGGTCTCATCGGGCGGGAGTTTCTAGGCCGGGTTCGTTGTACTTTTGGGCGTGACCGTGGGAAAAACAGAGGAGAGGACAACCGAAGGGATGGTTGAGAGGGAAAACGGAGAGACGTGCCGCTGAAAGATGATCGACACGGGTAAGACAAAAAGAACGAGGCAGAGGTCAGGTTCGACGACGCCGACGACGGGGACAAAGCCAACGAGGTACACGAAGAACGAACTCCGTGGTTTGTAACTGCTCGTCGAGAGGAGAGGATGCGGCGTAGGCTCTGCCCACATAAACACCGAGCCAACATGTCGATTGCTCCGACCGGTGTGCCACCGGCGTTTATCATCGTTCAGGTGGCACTGGTGATTTTGGCGCTGGTCCCGATAGTGGCCGGCGTTGACCTGAATTCGCGAACTGTTAAAACAAAGTACGGCGATCTCAAGGGCGTGATAGTTAAGCTAGAGCGAAATCTAGGTGGTGTTGAAGTTTTTCGTGGTGTTCCTTACGCATCGCCGCCGGTGGGCAGTCTTCGTTTCATGCCACCGGTCAATGGTGCTCCGTGGCACGGGGTCAAAGTTGCCGATAAGTTCGGACCCGTGTGCCCGCAGAAACTGCCGGAATTGACGAATGCAATGCCGCCCGGTAGAATGGAGTACCTGAGGAGGCTCCTACCTTTGCTCCGCAATCAGAGCGAGGATTGCCTCTACCTCAACATCTACGCGCCGGCACAAGGTATGTGGTAATGCGGTTGTATATATCTCGGGGTTCGTGCATCCGTGTATGCCTGCGAATGGTCTAGAAACCGTGGATAGAGACACCTATATAGGAGAAGATTTTGCCTCTCGCAGTGGCTCACCCTCCCGTAGTCGATCTCGCGTGCAGAGAGTCGAATTAAGCACGCCAGCCAGGCTAGAGTCGAGGAGCGCTTCGACATTCCGGGTCAACTATGTCCGCCGGAATCGTGATACCCTCCACTCGAGTGAGGTATAGATAGAACGAATTTCTCAATCCCGCAACCAACCTCCCGATTCCGCTATCCCTCCCGGTACCCTTTCTGCTCGCGGTGGCCCACCGCACACGTGAACTCGGTGCGGCAAAATAATTGCACTGATCGAAACCCGTGATCGGTCGTGTCCCAACATACGGCGGGAGTTGGGTTGGGTGTGGTATACGTGAACAGGATAACTGCGTATCCCATTCGTCTGGGTCCGTAGTAAATAGAATGTAGCTGTACATAAATAAGGCTTGATCGTGATCTGCCATTAAGGTGGTTAGTAGGGTAGTATAACGAGGTACGCTCGAAGCTACCGCGCTCTCCGCACGAGAGGGAAACGCGAATTACACGACGAAACAGACACTATAGGTATACGGGACGGCACAGTAAAGGGGATCGTTGGGAATGTAATTCGATGGATTCCCCCGTGGGAGCTTTACCTGGGACACGGTGGTTTCAACATGAATAGAGCAAGAGACTGAAGGCCGTAGTCGATAGATAGAAATAACAATTTATGCGCCATGCATGCATTCCCATCACCCACGAACACCAGCCTTCATTTTTTATGAACTCTGACGTAAGGAGACTTTTTCCATGTCTAGGTCATCTAGATAGCTGCAAGTCAGCGAAACCAGTCGAACATCTTGAAGGTTCCGTTGTTGGAATTTCTGTGTTTTTGTGGATTCATTTGATTCGATATCGGGAGTACCATTTAATTAATGTAGCCAACTACAGAGTCTAATTTCTGCACAAAAGTATTGAAAGTGGAAGAATCTGTACGGTGAGCCGTGTGATTTACACTGTAGCTCGCGAACCTGGTATAAGTAATCCGGCAGCACCGTATCAATTAGGTCGGCTACTTCAATTTAACTGGGGATGCGCTCAGATGAAAGACGATCTGGAATAAAACTGCAATAAAACACGGAATAAAAATCCTAGAACTTGATATTATTAATTCTTGAGGTTGAGCACACATGCCAGGGTTGAGCGTTCTTTTCTTAAGAGGGATTGAAGGGCTTTCCGCGCCAGGTGATAGAAAATTGTGGAAATGGTCGAATTTTCGAACAGAGTAGATGCGCCTTTTGATTGTTCCGGAGTGTTTGATCAAAGAATCTGTAAGGTAAAGCGTGTCATTTCCGCTGTAGATCGCGAACCTGGTATAAGTAATCCGGCAGCACCATATCAATTAGGTTGGCTACTTCAATTCAACTGGGGATGCGCTCAGATGAAAGAAGATCCGGAATAAAACTGCAATAAAACACGGAATAAAAATCCTAGAATTTGATATTATTAATTCTTGCAGTTGAGTACACATGCCAGGGTTGAGCATTCTTTTCTTAAGAGGGATTGAAGGGCTTTCCGCGCCAGTTGATAGAAAATTGTGAAAATGATCGAATTTTCAAACAGAGTAGATGCGCCTTTTGATTATTCTGGAGTGTTTGATCGAAGAATCTGTAAGGTGAAGCGTGATATTTCCGCTGTAGCGCGCGAACCTGGAACAAGGTTACTTCGACTTAATTGGGTATGCGCTGAGAGGAAAGAAGACCTGAGACAAGAATATGTAATAGGCACACGGAATAAAAAATCCTTGAATTTTATATTATTTATTCTTGCGGTTGAGCATTCCTTTCTTAGGAGGTATCGAGGCGTTCTCCGCGCCAATTGATAGCAAATTAGGGAAATGGTCAAATTCTCGCACACAGTAGATTGCCCTTTTGGTGGTGCCGGACTATTCGATCATCGGAATTTCTGGCTTCGTCTGGCCTCTGAGTTTGCCATTCACCGAGACCGTTGACCGACGATTCCTGATTCCACTACTGGCAGTACGTTCCGCTATTGGCACTGCAGCCTTCGCCGATGCTGGAAGGATGGCACGACCGACTTGCAACTGGCCCCTCTGGGTGCGTTAGCTTTCGACCGTTCCATTCCGGTATAATAACTCAGAGCAGGAAAACCCATGGGCCACCTCGGCGGACCCATTGTCGAGAGAACGCAAACAAAGAATCCATGGAAAACGCCCATTAATTTGGCGATTTGAATGGGGGAAGTGTTATTTTATTGCCGGGCGTATTCGTTCGCCGGCCATAAATTGAAAACGTGACCAACGTGGAATGCACCTCTCTTTCCTCGATGCTCACTCCTCGCTTTTAATCGTTTGTTCAGACCAGTCCTTCGCTTCACAGACGGCACGCTGGCCGGTGTGTGTGCCGCCCGCTCGATTTTTCAATCTTTTTGTTCTCGTATCCTCTGTTTTCGCAAAGCGTGAAAGTGAGCCGAGCGAGGGAAGGTTCGTGGACAGAAAATTTGAGAAAATCGGAAATGCAAACAAATCTCAGAAATGGATGTAGGGGAGACCGGGGCAAAATGGCACTACGGGGCAAAACGGGACAGTTAGGGCAAAACTCAATTTTCCAATAATTTTTGGAATGCCCCATTTTGCCCCAGCGATACATCCGGATTTTCAAACCCGTTTTGCCCCTCGTACCACCATCGCCACCATCCCAAAGTTATTGGAGAATACGTTTTGTCTCATTATCCCGTTTTGCCCCGGTGTACCATTTTGCCCCGCTCTACCCTATGCATACACACCATGGGACAAAAAGTTACGAGATTTTTGTTTGTCCATCGGGATTGCCGCAACGGCTTCGTCCACGGAAACGTCGGACGACCTCATCTATGGAAATGCTGGATGGCTTCAAAAGAAAAAAAAAAAGGAAAAATGCACTTAATAGTAAACGAAAGATGGGCTCTCGCGTTAAAAAAATAATCTTCCCACCGTAGCGAGGAAAGTTCGACGTGGCTTAACGTAATTTCCGTTTTATTTTTCTTTCCTCACCGACTCGCCCTGTCCCTCTCAGTTATTCCTTCGTCCTCGCTCCCATCCCTGCGTTCCCTCCTATTTCTCGTTCGCGATGAAACAAACTTCGTTACGGCTTGCTCGGAGCCTCGTAACAACAAGTATAAAGTTTACGAGATCGCCCGGAGAGGGAAAAGGGGACGAGGCGGCGCGCGCCCGAACGGGGAGGGAAGGAAAAAAGTGGATAGGTGCGGGAAAGAGGAAGTATCGGGATTGCATACTCGTGGCAATTCCCGGATCAGGGAAAAGAAATTGCATTTAAATGGGGCATGCTAATCCCCCCCATATATACGTAAGAGTATATAAGAGGGATAAAATTTTTGCACGGCTCTCTTTCGGTCTGTCCCCGTAGCTCGGTTCTCCCACGAAGGTATGCTCGCGCCGGGATCATCTTATGCAAACACAAAAGAGATTCCATCCCGCTTCTCTCCGCTGTCTGTGTGCTACGTTTTTTTTTTTTTTTTTTCTTTTCTTGTCCTCTCCGGTTCGCGACGCCGCGCCGTTTCGACTGGCGGGGAATCCCCGTCGCAAATGGTTTTTCGTTTCGGATAAGATCCAGCTCGCTGGGCAGATTTCGTCGGTGTCGATGACGTTTTTCCTTCGCCCGCTGACACATGACCGCACGACTGTGGGCGCGGAACTGTTCTTCGACCGACACCTAAACCGAGCACTTCCGGTAGAGAGCTGTCCAAATATAGAGACAGGAGCGGCAGAGGCGACAGTCGGGAACTCACGCGAAGCCAGCGTGTGGCGCCTGTGAGATCCGGACCCGTGCCTCGGCCCACAGGAGTTAATTATTAAATTTAATTAAAGTACCGTCGTCGCTCTCGTCGCATCGCACGAACGCCGCCCTGTTCCGTTACCTTCGCTGCAGCCACATCCGCTTCCCATCTACTGAGACCAACCGGCGGTATTAGTGGCGGCAGTGAGACCGCTCTCACTTGAACCGAAATTGCAAACACACTCTCGGACGATTACCTGCAATTTCGCTGCGTTTTCAATCTTTGCGACGACGCTTACTATGTCGTTGTGCCACGCGGAGGGGTTTTTAGCTTTGTACACTCCAGTGAGACGTTTAACAGGGCAGCAGGGATGTTTTTGAATAATTGCATACTTGTCCAATTTTGATTGCTCATTGAGAAAGCTTTGATTGGGTGAAAAAAAAGTTTCACGATTTTAATGAAAACCCAGTCGAAATATTCCAAAACATCGAACAACTACGTTTAGAAAAATCATTCGCATGTATGTGTGTGTGCATGTGTGAGTGTGTGTATGCGTATATGAATTCAACCCGCTGTAACTCGAAGGGTATTTGAGTCAGTCTACCCATGCTTTTACCATCGGCACGGTGTCGGCACGGTGTCGGCAACGCACCCGTTGCCGAGGTGCGGTCATCTTGTACACAATGTATGACGTGCCCGACTCAATGTATTACGTCACGCGCTCAATGTATGACGTCACGCGCTCAATGTACAACGTCACGCGCTCAATGTACAACGTCACGCGCTCAATATATGACGTCGCTTCCGGTTGTAAGATCCGATTTTCAAGCCGGAAGTGTTTTTTCTATGCCAAGCATAACCCAATTTTTTTTTTAACTTTGCATCTACCAAGTATAACCCAGTGCTCATTAATGCTCGGAAAACCGTCGGCCTCGATGTGGCTTCCGATATAGTGTTTTTGGCGTGCGACAGCCAGCGACGTGCCGTCTTTCCAGTTACGGCAGAATCGCACCTGGTTCACCAGTGCGGCTGGTCCACGAAAACCGGAAGTACCCTCTCAGGCATCCAAACTTCACAGATATATTGCTCCAGCATGTTTCCGATTTAAAGTAGGGTAGAGAGGGGCAAAATGGGACAGCGGGGCAAAACAGGGTTTTTGGGCAAAACGTCATTTTCCAATAATTTTTGGTTGCCCGAATTCGCCCTATCGGATACATCAGACTTTTCTGCCCAGTTTTGCTACCTTGTCCGAACCAAAAATGATTGGAAAATTTAGTTCTGCCCAAAAATCCCGTTTTGCCCCGTTGCCCCATTTTGCCCCGCTCTCCCCTACACTCATTTATGACACGATGCATAAGATCGCCTAGTCCGATAGCGCAGTATAAAGATGCGAGGGAGGGGAAGGGGGAGGGGGCGAACAGTGCGGAAAACGCTATTCCATTTCCACCAAAGGCGGTCCCTCTCGCTATCTCTCCTACATCGACATCGGAGTCGTGGCTTTTCTCACACCTCCGGTTCATACGGAACTCTGAGAAGCACAGATTCGACGAGCCCACACTCCTCGGGCTATCGGTTTCGCGGCCTCTTTACACACGATAGGATGGTACCTTCCGAAAAGCCATGGAAAAACGAACCGTGGCAAAAAAAGAAAAAAAAAGAAAAAACAAAAATAGAAGAAAAGTGGAGTATCGGAGGTGAGGGGCTTGTGTGGATCGCTTCGAATGGAAAACAGGCGGATAGAGCGAACCACTCCGGAAACCGGACACGACTTTTCAATTCCGCGGGGGCTGCATACAAGGCTCGGATCCTCTGTCTGCCCTGTAGTGTTCTCTCCGCTTCCCGTCCTTCCTCCTTCTCATCTCTATTTCATCCTCCTACGTGGACGCGGCGAGGCTGCGCGCAACCCTGATCCAGAAATCGGCCAAAGGCCGACACACACAGACAAACGGTCACGATATTCATCGCACACATCCAACGTGCGCCAGTTCGCACGTCTGTGGTGGTGAACGTGCGAATCTCACGACTATCTCTCTCCCGGCCCGGTGTGAAGGAATTGAAATTCCTCCGATGGTAACAACGACAGTGCGGACGTAGGAATGCCCGGTGGTTGTCCGATAAAGGATGGTTTGTACGAAGCTTGCGCCAGCCGTCCGCTATCCGGGATAAATCCTCTCTATATCTCTCTTCCGTGGTTATACGACAATCGAATACATAGATTCATGGCGAACAACGATGGTCAGTCGGCAATGCGCGTATTGACCGTCACGGCCGGCGCTACCGGGTGGGAACAATTGAAAAATATGCATTAAACATGCAACCGGAAGGGCCACTGCGGGATATGATTTACAGGGAAAAGACCCGGACTCGATATTACCGTAGTTGCGATGAAATTGCAGCGCTCGATGAACAGAAATTTTTGTTATTTAACTGCGGGTACGAGCGACCAATCGGCACGCCCCTAAGCTGGAGAATAATGTGCGTTTAGGCCAAACTGCTGGCCCTCTTCAGAAATTTATTCCTTCCTTTAATTACATGTAATAATTAGATCCTTATTTTAAAGAGTTTTGTGATTTTGGGCAGTATTTATTTCTAATTGATAGTTAATTTTATAATACATTTGAGAAGAGAATTTGACCGCATTTGGTTCACTGGAAGAACGTCTAGCCGGCAGCTTTTCGCCGGCATTGATTTCCTTCTCGTGCTAATGCTCTTTTAGTATTGAGATAAGTCAGGGTGAGATTTTTTTACGTATCAAAGGAATGGCGCCGTCGTTTCCACAGTTTGTCCTATATTTGGATACAATATTATTGCATATAAAATTATAAGATTGCATGTGTGAGGGTCGGTGCGATATAACGCGAATAAGTTTGTTACTTATTCAACAACATTATTTTTACGAAACTTCGTATTGCGATTTTACGAAATTATTTTTTACCGTGTAGTTTGGCACCTGAAACATCTGACGGAGGTCATTATTGGTCCTTATGTGGTTCATGTGGACAAGGTAAATTGTACTAAGACGTGTTTCGTGCGATCCATCCATGCTTCTCTAAGCCTTATCGACTGTCATTATCACTCTAGCCATATCACCCGTAGTTTCCGGGTGATATGACCGATCGAAAACATTCAATTAAATCACCCATGGATAATATTGCAAGTTTTGAGCGAATTCCTTCACTTCGATGTCTCTAGAGTTGGTTACGACAATTTTTTTTTTATTCTTCATTGTTAAAAAAAATCATGGCTCAACAATGTTTCAATAATGCATCAATAATGTTTCACCCACCGTCCATCCTTCACCCTCCGTCCCTCTCAGCCTCGAGGGGGCCCGAGCGGAACGCGGAGTCGCGGACGGAGCGTTAAATTCCATCAGGAAGTTTGGCCGGTCGAAACCGCGACACGCAGCGGTCACAGAGTAACCGGCGGTTCTCGGCGATCCATCCTGGTGGACCCCGCCGGGACGTCGCGCTCCGCGGGGATTCCTTAGAACGACGATCATCGAATTACCGGAAAAATGTATTTCCCCTCTCGAAACATCGCGCACGAGAAAACCTGGTTACATATCATACTGAAAAAAAAATAAATAAATAAAATGTCCCCGAGGTTCGAGCGTGTGTGTGCGGCGCGACGCTGGAGTCTGCAAAGCCCCGCGGGGCGCACGCGCAGTCGGGCTATCCGGCTTTCCGTTATTTCGCACAGCAATTCAATTACTCATTAACTATGGGTCTGAGAACTTGCGGAGATGAAAGTTCGGGCTCTGCGCGGCTCGCACACGGCGATGCTCGAGTATAAATCGCTCTCGCGCGCGCGGATAGTTGGGTAATTAAAACTGTTGCACAAAGGGTCGCTAAAGTGTGGCAGCGGGCGACTCGCGCGGTCGCGACAGGGACGAGACTGTAAAGTTTTAACGACGAGGAAGTACGACATGGAGATAAGTCGGGATATTTTCTTCCGGCTGCGCACACGTTCGCCCGGTCGGCGAGAATACACTTCGCCTTGCTTTATTTATTTAACGTCAGCCACGGATGCTGCAGGGCCGAGTGGGAGGGAAGTGAGGAGTGAGCACTCGCAACGTCACGAGCAGGAACGGCGGAGGCGCTTGTCTTGAGGCATTTGTCTCTCCGGTCTGCATATTGAAGAATTCTATGCATCCGCGAGCGACTCCGCACGGAGCCGAGTCACGTACACGCGTGTGTGTGCACGTCCACGTAGATGGAAACTTAGATGTCTCGCGGAGATGCACGCCAGGGGGGGGGGGGGCTTCGGAATGTCCGCCGCCAGTGGTTAATGCTCGTGTGTCGTCAGACGAGCCCCGATGTCGCGGCCCGCGAGAGCGGAGCGACCTGCACATGGCCTGCGCACGCCGGAATGTCATTTGTTGCTCCGAGTAATATGAGCGGTTAAGAGACGTAATCGTTGGCGTTGGAACAAAAAATTCCGAGGTTTTGGGCGAGGTTTGGGCAAAGGTAAAATGGTGCAAAGTAATTTGCACATGAATTCATCTTGGTTTACTATTTTACTATATGAGAAATTTGGTTGGGCAACTTTGCCTTTCTCGAAGAGAAAGCTATAATTACAATAGGTATAATTGTGGCAACAAAAAAAAGAAAACACACACATACACTGAAATTGCATATATCCTGATGCATGGTAAAAAAAAATTAGCAACGAACTTTGTCATAGAGAAAAGTTTTCAACATTTTTTCTGTGAGCTTTTGACGGTATTTGCGCACCCATTGTTATGTTCATCTAATCTATTTTGCCTCGCTGATTGCGAAAATTCAACTTGTGTAGCTCCTGGAGTGATATTCGAAGTGGCAACGGACATAGTGACATAAAACACGATTTTTTCAAAAAATGCAACAATTTAAAAATCTTATAAAATTAACCATACATTGTACAGTGTTAGTTCATTAATTAGCCGAATTTGAAATTGATGCTTCCATGTTCACTGGAATTCGACTATTTGTAGCAATTGAAAAAAAAAAATCAGGTTTCCAAAATCTGTTTCAACTCCTCCGACATTAAAACCTCGATTTGTTTTAACGAAAACGTAGCTTCCTCTGTAAAAAATCGAAGAGAAGCCGCGCGACGTGCAGCACTCATCTCGCTAATGGTTGGAAATTTCTCGCGCGAGCTGTTGAAAAGCAAAAAAAGAAAAATTTGAATAACAACCGACCGAAGTAAACGATAACAAATGCGATGGAGCTCGAACTCAGGAATCGAAGAAAAGCGTGTCGGGCAATCCAAGGGGAACAAAAGAGGATTAGCATAAAGAACGAGGAGGGACGAGACGATAATAAAACGGCTTAAAATTACGAGCCATATTTCGAGAGTGCTTCGGCCGAGAGGGCATTCAGCCGATCGGCGATTGTACACAGGGCGAGCGTTTTCCGAATCTAACGGGTCAGTTAAGGGTCATTGAGACAAACGGGTTAAATGAGACGCGAAAACGATTTACGTTGGGTCGATTGGGGGTGTAATTAAAATGCGCCATCCTCTGTCGGTGCCCCGCGGTTCCCTGCCTTTTCTCACCCCCCTGGCTGTTTCGCCTTTTCATGCGCCTCGTTCTCTCTGCGTCGCCCCCCACCGAGGGGAAACTGGTACGAGAGGGTGCGCTGTACTCATTATTACGCGATGAGGCGAGACTGCCAAACTCCGGGCTACGGCAGCTTCTGGCCTTTCTCCCCCCTCTCCCCCTCGCCTCCCACCCCCACGTACACCGGCGCTTTTATATATTCAGCAGCGGGATACATATACATGTGTATTATTCAGAAATCCCGGTGAATATATTCTCGCAAGTTGGTTATATACGCGTTCCACGGTTGTACCATGTTTCACCGTGTCGGCCTACCGAACGAAATTCGAGAGCTATGGTATCACGACACACTCCCACATACGCACGTTTCTGGATTCCGGATTATTTTGGGAATCGATGGAGGAAAAACGGGCGCCAAGTCTAAACCTTGCGATTTTGTCTTAATTGACTTTTCGTGATTTGTCGACGTCTTTTTTTTATCTATTCATAACACAAGAAAGCGGAAAGATAAACGAAAATCAGAAGTTTTTTTTCAATGATAATACAATTCTTAATCTTATTTGTTAGAATTTTTTTAGAATAAAAGCTGGAGGCCAGGTTCAATGAAGGGTACGAAATGAAGTTACCGAGCCTTTGCTTTTGTTTTTGACTCGACTATAATTTTGAACTCCTTTCAAGTAATGTCTCCTTGAAGTTCTGTACTCTGAAGTTCCATGGTCTGTAGTGTGGTTCGAGGATAAGCGAATTGTCGTGAGAATTCGGTGTAATTCATTGCGCCATCGACGAGAGACTTCACTGCACCTGCCGTGACAACGTCACTCCATGACGGTTTATTCGTAGTTCCGACGCAGACTTTCACCAGGTTTCCTCAGCTATTGTAAATAAACAATAGAAGCAATCGCTTCAACAGCACGTGAGCGTGAGCAAAGTCGTAAGTTCACAACGCTCACGGAAAGACGCCGCTGAGTGATTGAAAACTGAAGGAATTCCAACTTTGAAGGGATGTTATTAGAGGTTCGAGCTTACACAGCGGCAATGGTTGTAGGTGGAAACGTATCACAAACCACGTAACACGGTAGCGATAAAAAATTTGCTTGTAACTCAAAAGGACGTAGCAAAAAAAAAATAGATTTCATAAAAAATCATTCGAAAAATTAGTTAAATAAAAGATCTAAAAAGAAAAGGGTAAAAAAATATGCATGTGTCCGTTTTGCCCCCATCACCCCTATATAACCCGTTATTTTCAACTTTCCGTCAAAAAAATATTCGATACATTGAATCTTTCCAAAAACCCTCAAGATCAACGGAAAGCGGGTTAGTATTGTTTTTTTTCTTTCCGTTGCCTGCGAAACCGTCAAGGATGTTCGGTTTTTCCGAGCCAGGCCGATCCTCGCATGGGATATTTCAATTTCATCGCAGGGTCTTTTCTTTTCACGAGGTACTCGATGACCGTTAGAGATTTTCGTTACGCACGCGATGGCCTTTCAGTCTCTCACTTCCGTATTTTCTTACGAGTCTTCTCGTCGGACCTCTTTGGAAAACTCCCGATACCGTAGGATTTACCGTGGAATAAATCGCGAACCCGAGGGAAACGAGGCGCGCCGGGTCCGAATGTTCTTATCGGACAAATCCTTTCGGCCGATCCTCTTACAGCTATACCGCGCGGATGGTTATAGTTACACGGAACGAAGCGATCGTCTGGTGTAAGCACCGGGGTAAAACGGTGCCTTCCCGTTCCCGAGAACGGAGCAAGAAAAACCGAAATATTAGGGTTCTTATTATCTTATTCGAGGGCCGGAATCGCTTGGCACCTTGTCGGTGTATCGGGGCTGTGGCTACCGGCCAATTGTGCGGCCCGGAGGTCGAAACTGGATCTTAAGACCGACCCACTGTGCGATCATCGCTCCAACGATTCCCGTTTCACCTTCGATAGGGGTCTCCCTTATGGCCGCTTTGAACCCCCATCACACGGTTATCTTCCTACCGTCACTTTTTTGTTGTTCTACTCCCTTCAAGAGGAACGACTTGACAGTCGTTCTTCTTGAAGGGAGGCAGACGAATCCAACTGAAATACGGACTCAGTTTTTTAATATGTGCTGCATGAACACTCTACGCAGCGATTCCCGAAGTATGACCAATTTTGAGCGTATAGTTTGTCTGTAATACAATTTAGAAGTTGACTACTTTGACGGTATTATCCTGTGTTCTAACCTTGAAGCCGGTCGATGCCGGGATAAAAGATCGCTAATTTATTACTATCAAGCCAAGGTAGAGCTTTGAAGAACTAGCTTTGATCGGACGAAGCGTTGATGATTGTGAAAAAATGCAAAAACTGCACTTTACCGTGTTAACTCAATGATTTATCGTTGCAAAGTTCATTTTGTCATAGCAGTCTATCAATTTAATCGAATCGTCAGTGTCGCAGGGTCGACAACCTTGCCGGTCGAAAGCCGAAGCGTTCAGAGAACCAAACATAACAGCACTTAAGGTTCGTTTTAATACATGTCGAATTGTATGTGTTTTAGCACACATCACGAATCCACGACATAACGTTATCGATCGTTTTATGTCTCAAGTATTCTTTAAAAATTGTTTATATAAATTTTAGCAAATCATTTTGTTTCTCGTATCTTAATTATCGACCACTAACATGTGATGACGATTGCGCAGTCGTTCAGATTCTTAAATTTGACTACATATTTTTCTTAATCTTCGATACACAGATCATTCTACCAATGGATACGCGAAAGCGTTCTTCGCGAAAATCGTTTCTTTGGTTAAAGAGGATTGAGTGTTTCTTTGGTGTAAAAAATTTCATTGTAGCTGTCTCGAATCGCATGCAATATTGGTAACAAAAATTATGCATGCCCTTCATGCGATTCGAGACAGCTGCAATGAAATTTTGGACACCAAAGAAACACTCAATCCTCCTCAACCAAAGAAACGATTTTCGCGAAGAACGCTTTCGCGTACCCATCGGAAGACCGCGAGTCCTCCCCCTCTCTATCGGACCTAAAATTATGACAGCCGAGCTGATTGCTTTGTCGGAGAAAATAAAGAAGAAAAATCTGCCCCGGCGCTCAAGCTTGAATTGGTACAGTGATGAATTTTTATTACGGCCTATAAGTCATTCCGCTTGATAACGTACCGAATTTACCACGTGCGTAACTTTCTATAGACGTATAAATGTGTGTGTACATACATATATATATATATATAATTGGAAACGTGGGACAAATCCGATGGCGGGTCGCGAGGTTCTATTATCGGTGGCAAGAAGTCCATAAAAGTTGAAATACGACTTCCGCGGCCCGGTCCGTTACGGTGGTAGTCGTGGCGTTTGTTAGGTACCGTGCGTATTAAAATTCACGTCGCGAGAACAATTGGAGGAGTAATTTATACCGCGCGGCGAGGGAATGAGGGCGGGAAGGGAGAAGTGCGAAGGTGGAACGGGGTCGCTCGATCGGGTGTCACCGATAAGTGAGAGGGAAAAAAATATTTTGTTGCAAAGGGCCCTGCGGGGAGGCTCTTCGTGGGTTTATCCGACCGTTTAGTCAAGCCCCGAAGAGGTGGACGAGAGAATCGTGGTGGATTAAAGGCGAGCCGGGCCGTGGATTAAAGGCGATTCTCCGTTCGTGCCTAATCTGGCTCGAGATTGGGGACGAGAGTGGCGGCCAGGTGGGTTTGTTCAGCCTACCAATATTTAAATTGACCGTGAACAGAGAGAGCCGGCGCGGCCGGCGCGCGATGGACTGCCAAGCGAAAAATATGGCGGATGGAAGGGAGAGACGGATGAATGAAAATAGCGGTGAAGTTTGAAACGTTGCAGAGTTGCAACGATTCTTCCAGCTCCGGCGCCTAATCAGAAAAAAATTCGGTGCCTAACGCGGATTTAAATTTCGACTATAGCGAGTTCGTTCTGGAATTTGAGACCTGGTCGATGTTGTTCTTCGATGTATTAAGTACAAAAAAATTGAAACAACCCTTTTTCGTTGGACCTTTTTTGTTGCAGTAACGTTCTAAAAAAAGCGTCTAAAAAAGTGTCTAGTTATGACTAAATTTTCGAGTACGAGGAGCTCGGCACGGACCTTGGATCGTTTTAAGGAGGGAGTCTCGCTGCGCGCTGACTTCGCATAAGTTCGACAACAATAAGAGAAAATTGCAAGTACTTCTTGATGGTGTAATTATTAACAAATTCATCAAAAAATTAATTGGTTAACAAATTACCCGGCAACAAAACTTTTTTTTAATGAAAATGATTCGTTTATTTTTCTGAATACGTAAGAATACTTAATTTTTTTTTCTGCGGAGTATAAGGTGCTCTTTCGTTGGAATAGTAATGCTTTTCAAAAAGCGCAACAAACCGATACAAATAATAAAAAGACCGGACACAGTTCGGTGATTCCATACCTTCTTTTTATACACCATATGACATATGAGTAAAGCGCCCGGGCTGGGAGAATCGTTACAACTTTGCAACGTTTCAAACTTCACCGCTATGAATGAACTGCGAGCGAAATGCAGAATCAAATTTCGACCGGAGATCTCCTCGGTCCATTCCGCCACTTGGAACCCCAGCTGACGTGCCGGGGGCAGCGGTCGTGAACGGGATAGTGATGCGGTATGGTCACTTGTGTGCGCAAACATCGTTTCCACCCCCAAAACCAATCTGGAATAACCCAAACACAGCATCCAGAGACAATATCTTGATTCGATTGGTCCAGTGCGCTCCTACGGATGGCGATAAAAAGAAATTGTCATCAAAAGCAAAGTCGTTCCCTCTCCCAATCAGAACGATTTTATGATCGATCACATTTGTTTTTCTGCGAATGGAACGAATCTACCGAACATCAGTGTCGAGACATTGCTAACCATGATCCAACGATTTATATCATCGCAGGCGATCTTCCAGCCACAGGCTTGAAACTTCTAATTTGCGGGCTTTCGGGAAGGTCGATCGAACATCGTTTTATTGTCTAGCTCGATCGCCAACGGGACGACGAGCTGAAGTCCGTCCACTCCAATCTGCGAAACCTTATTGGTCGGCTCACAGGAAACCTTGGGCTCGAAGGGTGGGTGTTCAAATTTCTACCGGATTGGATTGATTTGTAGCGATTGATTGTCTCGAACTGATATCCAACAGCAGCCGACGTTTATCGCCTCTACCGTGGGGCTTCGAATTCGGACCGTAGTTTCGGACGACCACCGTCGTTAGTTGCGATAGTCGGCGGTTCGCTCGCTCAAAGGAGCTGGCGAGGGAGCCTCGAACAATGGTAATTCGACGCTGTCGGTCACCGCGGATACGACATCGTCGTCGAACGAATCCTTGCCTTGCACTCGAACCCTCTGTCATCTGTCGCGAAACGCTCGCTGGCTTTGGTCTCTCCACGCCCCCCCTCCCCCGCGTTCTCCTGGCGCCCAGGTGTTGAACATCGTCGATTCCGTTAACCAATAATTAAGCCGAGCACTCCATTATCGAAAGCTTAATGCGGTATTTAGTAGTGCTCGGTCTGGATGTTCCGGCTCGGGGCATAGGTAGGAAGTTTCCCGCGGGCGAGGGAACAGGACAGGCCGCACAGATGAAGGTGTAGGATGGTTGATGAGGATACGGAACGAACCGGGCCTTGGTGGTTCAAAGGCTCCGGAAGACGCTCGAATTACATGTCGGACCGCAGCCCCTTCGTTGCCCGATACTAAACGGACCGGACGAGTTTTCAACCCCTTGTCATGATAATTGAACCAAACGAGGCGGAAACAGCGCCGACTAAACGGTAACTGTCGACCGGTGATCCTAACAGATGCGCCCAACATCGGGGATGCCGACAAATTATTTGGGTTCAATTAACGGAGAAAAAAAATGATATTCCAAGCGAGGTCTTCGTCACCCGCTCCGCCGCGCTCCGCCACACTCCCAGTCGACTTTTCTCTCAATCGGCTTCGCGGGCGCGGCCTCGTGGAACGTGCAACTTCGATTCAATTGAGTCTCAAAGACCGGTTTGGGAACAAAACCCGAGGAGTTAATAAGCGATATGGAGTGTCGCGAGGCAGAAGCGATTCAGAAAATGAGGAAGTCTCGGAGTGCTGTCGCTGGGAGAGCGCGTCGTGTCACAATAGCCTCCTGATTACTCCTCTCAAACTTCCGACTTGGTATAACTGCGAGGAAATCGTGGAATCCTCTTCTCTTTGTTTCTGTCTATTACTCCCTTGACCTTCCTTGCTTTCTCGATCTTCGACAGTGACCCCGCGATCTGACGCGAGTCGGAGAGTCGGGAAACTTTAAACTTCTTTCGTATCGCGAGGCGGACGGAAAAGAATGCAATTTTTTATTCTCCGATTCCGATGGGAAAAATAAAATTGCATTCCTTTCAGACAATCTCCAGATCGGCGGGAACGAACGATTGGGAAATCCGCCACACCGCGTTGCGGCAAATAACGTAATTAATTAAAACAATTAAGTTAAAGCGTCAAACCTGTTCGAACTGATTGGAAGTCGCGAAATTAAATCTCCGTTCATTTTAATCTTCGACACTTCGCGGTCTCCGCTGCGTCCTTAAAGTACCCGCTTCTTTCAAACCACTCGACGAATAATTGCGAAATTTTTGTAACGTCTTCGAAGCGTTGGTAATGTAGACCGGGGACAAAAGTAACAAAAATCCTTTTTAATTTTTTTACCAACAAACCGGAGCGTCTAACGCTTCGGCACCCAATGGTGTACCATTAACCTAGTCTTAGGTATATAGTTAAAACATTTCAAGCAGAAATATGCACAGAATTGCGAACACCGCTCCTTTAAACACAAATTGGGTAAGAATTTGGGCCACGGTGGGGTCAATTGTAACGGGTAGTGGGGTCATTTGTAACGGGTCAATTGTAACGGGTAGTGGGGTCATTTGTAACATCCTTCTGCATCAACGAAATCCTTCGCCGACCGCTATTAAGAAATAGAACGGGGGTGCATTAGCACAGAAAAACTTAAATTTAAATAAATTTTTTAAAAAATATTTGCCGGCTAAAAATATTGTCCCCGGTCTCCCCTACTTCCGTTGGAAAATTATTTAAAATTTTTCCGGACCATTCCTCGCGAGCGAACGAAGTGAGAGTCCACTTTGAGCGTCGTCGAAGACTCCGCAAAGTCTGCAGCCAATATTACAGGCGGCAGAAACGGCCACAGCGATTTCAGGACACCGCTCAGCATCAGCAGACACACGCAGTTAGCGGTAACGCTCGACGCAGCAGGTGCAGCGAGCGCATCTGCCGCCTACTGCCAGTAGATACGTCCCGTTATTGGTCAGACATCGGGTGCTCCAGTTCCGCGACCGCAGGACCATAAAAAAATGTCCCCGTTACCATCGCCACCGTCGATCATGCATTTTCATATATTCTTTTCCTTGTCCTCCGCCTCGCACCCGTTCAACAAATTCGTGTCTTTTTTTCATTTCCTTTTCTCTTCTCTTCTCGTCGCGAAAATATTTTCCTCACACGAGGGTGGTCGAAGCCGTGCGAGCTTCTCTCAACGTACAACCATTGTCCGGTCACTGCGCGGCGACCGGAAGTCCGCGAGGACAAATTGGCTCGTCCCGAAAGCTCGTAACGAAAGGTTCCCTTTCTCCAGGTCTCGTTTCTCGTTGCGGAGGGTTTCGACTCGGCCCGAAACAATTTATTAACTGTGTCCCGAGGACGATGCCCGAGCGTCGTATCTCAAGATTAGTGCGCTGCGAGACGCGGCAGGGACGGAAGGCGGAGACGGGGCACAAGCTACGTGGAACGTTGTCTTACCGGGTTCTCCGATACGCGACCTCGACCAGCAAAGCCCTGCTCTGACCGGTCACATGTAAGCCGCATGTGGCGAATATCGCACTAGGGGAGAGCGGGGCAAAATGGACCAGTCGGTCAAAACGTGTAAGTTAATAAAAAAAAGTGGTTGATATGTGACTCAACTGAGTATCGAGAATGTCCTTTAAAAACAAACAAATATATACATAAAAATCCAAATAAAATAAATCGTTACGTGCCAGAAAAATTCATTTAATCGTCGTCTTGGCAACCACGTGGCGAATCAATTTTACATATAATTAGATCCGATAGATTTCACACGACTGTACATATCATCAAAAAACAAAAATTAAATTATAATATCACAAACATTCCGGTGTCCAACTTGTTTTCCGGTACGAGTCCAAATAACTTAATTAACAAAC
>JAPYZD010001126.1:0-23542 GCA_030522725.1 Ichneumoninae sp. B BG-2022a | reverse complement strand
ACTTGAGTAAAGTGCAGAAACACCAAAGTCTCAGAAAAAAGCGCCTCCCGCTCAACGGTCGATGCGCCAGCTAGCGCACGGCTAAGCGGTCACCCATCCCAAGTACTGACCGCGAACGAATCAGCTTGACTTGGGGGACCATCAGAGCCGTGCGCCAACCGCGCATCCACCGCTGTCGGTTATTTATATATTATATAAATTTATATATTTATTATTATTATTTTTATTTATTATTCAAAAGTGAATTTACAAATTCATTTGCATCTGTAACAACAGGTAAATTATACAATTTTACAAACACTGCCGAACTGTTTGTCCAACCTGCTGTCTTTTTTATTCAGTCAATATTAACCTCATTATTTTTCGCCGATGAGGTGGACGCATGGCGCGTGCGATATGCCGAAAAAATGGACGTATCCACTCCGTACTCGGATAGCATAGTTTTTATCCATCGGCTTATAGTCTGGGTAGAAACCACTTCATGAGGTTTCTTGAACGAAATAAATAAACTTTTGGCTGTTTTCCGAATAAGTTTTAGAATTTCTAAGTACTCTTGCAGAACAGAGGCCGCGCAAATATTACTATCCTCTTTAAAAAAAGGGACGATCAGAATTGGTTGCTTACGACCCTGACCCGAAGACTTTATTTTGTAGGGTATACGAATTTCGATCCGCGAACTTGAGACACTGATATTTTCAATATTTATTAAGCTAAGAGTCTGCATTCTATGCCCAAAGCTAAGAGTGTCGAAAGTTTTAGGAACAATTTCTCGAGAGACAATTCTTGGTTCGGCGGCCCTCTGGAGACGAAATCTAATACCATTTTTTGGATCCCAGGTATAATCACACTTCGGTGCCGACAGTCTCAAATTCGATATAGCTTTGAGAAATCTTTTAATTTATGGATCACTTCCGATATTTTGTCCCAGAATCAGAGCAATAGCGGACCGATGCGTATTTAAGGTCCCATAAGACGAACCTTTTTTATATTCAACTGTAAGAAAACTCAATACTTCCGAAACCGTATTCTTCAGAGGGTCCAAATTTTTTAAGGCACAAAAGTTCCACCATTTTTTAAGACTACTGTCATACTGTTGTAAAGATGCTTTTGCTAAGGAGGAGACCATTATTTCGGCTGCCTCCGCAGGTACGTTCCTGATGGCAAAGGCCCTCCGCATACTTTCCTGGCAATCAATGTAGTTATTTGCCCTAGTGGATGAGGGTTCCTATTCGTATGGCACAATAAACTTGCATTAGGTTTAAAATATATCGGATCTTCCACTAATAACGACTCAAAAAGTGGAAACCATGGCTGAGTTGGCCAGTAGGGAACCCCAATTACACCATGTTCGTGCTCGAGCACGAGAGAATCTCGTTGCGCGATCCTTTCGTTTCGAGACTGTATACATCGACGAGTCCGATGTCAACAAGTTTTGACTCCTCGCGTTGATCGCCGAAACAGAGGCTAAAGCCGAGAGTTCAGTTGTCGTACGGGTGTCGAGTCGGACACACCTGAGCCGCGAGAGCATTGTACTCGATAGTACCTATATTAAAGCTTTTGTTCAGTAATTTTTCCGTCTACCACGTGCGTTTTATTTTCCACAAGTTCCCTCAACCATCCGCAACTACACGCTGCTTCATGGTCCTTCGAGCCGGATGAGTGAGAAGTGAAAAAGTGGAAACGTGGGCAATAACTTGCGACGAAAAATCACTAGCAAGAAAACTCTGTTACGGTTCGCTGGGGCCGTGTTGAGTCGGTCGCGTTCTTCGAGTGTATGAGACATCTTGTATTCGACTATCGGTTCGCGCTGCTTATTGTTACGACATTGGACAGTACGAACTCTGGAAAGAGGAAGGTGTTATCGCTATCTTTAATTCGCGAGTTCCAAAGGTATAGGCAAGGGGTTCCCGATGACTGCTTCGTCGGACGAGGACGACACGTTCGAAGACGTGTTGGACGAACAAGAGGAAAAAATGCGCGCTCTAGCTCGAATCGTTATGAATTATAAGAAATCCGGTCGCGCGAAAATGACCGTGGGAACACCGCGGGGTCGAATCGAGGTGCTGAAGGAATATTGGCAGGAATGTCGCAAGCTACATAAGCGGCTTCAGAGGCTACGTTCGGCGAGCGAAAAGGAGCATGTTTATTTTAAGGAAGGTAAGATCGTCGCAGCAGAGGAATAGTATCTCCAAGACCTTGGCGAGCTGTACGACCTTCTCCGAAAACTCGAGCCCGCTCCCACAGAAGATACTGACGCAGCACCCACCACGCCGGTAGCTGGGGGGTCGCAAATGAAATTCAAAAAAATTGACGTCCCAAAATTCGCAGGGGACGTGACTCAGTGGGATACTTTTCGCGATCTGTTCGAGTCTATGATCCACAAGCTTCAATGCCAAAAATCCAAAAGTTTCACTATTTGCGAGAAAGCCTGTCCGACGAGGCTCTGCGTCTCATAGACACAAAACGCATCACCGCAGCAAATTATGACTCGGCTTGGGAGGCGCTAAAAAATCGTTACGACGACGAGATCGGACTGGTGTGGGCTTATCTGAAAATACTCTTCGACATTCCCGCTATGAAGGATCCATCTGGGAAGGAGCTACAGCGACTCGCCGATGAAACAACTCGCGCACGAGAAAGACTTTTTAACCTACGTCGCCAAGCGGACCAATGGGATGACGTACTGGTATTCATGACGTTTGGAAAACTAGAATCGGAGACTCGCAAGCACTTCGAGCTCTACGCGGGAACGATGGACTCGTTTCCGACGTTCGACGAAGTAATCGACACATTGAATGACCACACTCGACGCCTATCGCGTCTCCCAGCATCGCTTACGGTCCCCCCGCCAGCTGAGACATCAAAACAACAACGGAATCGGTCGGCGAAGGCTCACGTCCCGACGACTGTCGCTTCGAGTGAAGAAACTACGCAAAGGCCGATATGACCTTCTTGCTAAGCTAGCCACTCGCTCGCTGCGTATCAAGCCTTCCGAGATAAGCCAGTTTTCGAACGACGAGAGTACACAAAACAGCAGGCACTATGCTACAACTGCTTGAAGATCGGACACTTGGTAAACACGTGCCCCTCAGCAGGACGATGTAAACAGTGTGAGCGTAAGCATCATACCTTACTTCACATTACTCCGGGAAAGAGTAGCGAGACGACGAATCGCGCAGCAATTTCTCCGTCGGCTCCTCGCGTTAACCCGTCAACCCAAGGAATCGCGTCCGGACCTGGCGAAGCGAATACAGCCATGAACGTTAACGCCACCGCGCATCTCAGCAACCCGCTCGCATCGATAGAAACAGCCGTTCTCTTAGCCACCGCGCGCGTAAGGCTTCGAGTTCGCCACGGACGAAATGCTTCGATTCGTGCTCTCCTCGACCAAGGATCCGAGGTTACTTTCGTGAGTGAATCAGTTGCTCAAGCTCTTCGCGCGCCGCGGTTACCCGTGAACCTCGCGATCTCCGGCATTGCTGAAAGCGCGTCTGCTACGAGTCGATCGTTTATATCATGCATGATAGAGCCCTGTGATAGCCAATCTCCGTCGATACCGTTTTGCGCTTACGTATTACCGCGACTTACGTCGTATCTTCCGCGCCGCGAGGCCAACGATCATGCATGGAGACAGTTCGAAGGGTTGCGTCTCGCCGAACCCGAATCAACAGGCGACGAAAAAATCGATCTCATTATTGGAGCAGATGAAGGCGATTCTTCGTGATCCGAACCTCGAAGTGATTATGGCCAACGATAGAATCAATTGGCACTTCATCCCCGCCAGCGCTCCTCATTTCGGAGCGATTTAGGAGACTGCAATAAAGTCGACGAAAGTCCATTTAAAAAGACTAATGGAGAACATGAAACCCACCTACGAGAAGATGTCGACGTTGCTCGCAAAAATTGAGGCAAACTTGAACTCTCGACCGATAGCTCCTCTGGGAGAGGACCCCCACAACTTGGCGGCATTGACTCCCGGACATTTACTCATACGAGGCCCTCTCACGGCCGTACCGGAAGAGTCGCTGCTCGACGTCAACGTCAATCGTCTCTCGAGGTGGCAGATGCTTCAGCAAATCGACGAGAGCTTCTGGCAACGATGGAAGCACGAGTACATGCTTGCCCTCCAGCAACGAAAAAATGGGCTCGCGAGAACGACAACTTGCGCCTCAACGAGCTCGTCTTAATACGGGATCAGCAGACTCCGTCAGTAAAGTGGCCGCTTGGACGTGTAATGGTTCTGCACCCTGGGTCCGACGGGTTGGTACGCGTGGCTACGGTAAAAACTGCCACTTCCGTGTTGAAGCGGCCCCTCGTGAAACTCGTCCGGTTAAACATAACCCCATGCGCCATGGCGGGCGGTCTTCAAGGCGAGCTTCATAGGAGTGAAGCTCTCCGCGAAAAAAAAACCACAATTTTCAATTTATTTCAATTTCGATGTATTTGAAAACCACAATTTTCAATTTATTTCAAATTTCGATGTATTCGTTTATTCCTTCGCGGCTCACGGTGATCTAAAGGGAACGTTATTAAAGCTTTTTTTTCTTCGCGATCTCGAAATTCAATTTCCTTGGGTGTTTCTTTCTCAGCTGTAAGAACTAGGCGAGCGGTATGTTCGTGCTCGAGCACGAGAGAATCTCGTTGCGCGATCCTTTCGTTTCGAGACTGTATACATCGACGCGTCCGATGTCAACAAGTTTTGTCTCCTCGCGTCGATCGCCGAAACTGAGGCTAAAGCCGAGAGTTCAGTTGTCGTACGGGTGTCGAGTCGGACGCACCTGAGCCGCGAGAGCTCAGGTGCGACTCGATAGTACCTATATTAAAGCTTTTGTTCAGTAATTTTCCCGTCTACCACGTGCGTTTTATTTTCCACAAGTTCCCTCAACCATTCGCAACTACACGCTGCTTCACACCACATGCTTTATCTTCCACAATTTTGTTGAGATTCAAAGATATTACCGTGCGAGCGGTGCTCGCGACGCACTGCGCATGCGCTGCTATTCTCGGCACTTGCCGTCTGTCTCTTATGAGAAAAAGTCTCAGCTGTAATTTTTCAATAAAAGTTTATTTCTAATGCTTAAAGGATTTTTTTCTGCTGCTGTGTATTTGAACCTGTGCATGCGCTTGCTGTGCTCTCTAGAATTAACAACAGGTTATGGGCCCAGTCTGAGACTGCGCAGGCATAAAGTTCAATTAACCCGATCGTTCCGTGCTCCAAGCACGGTTTTTCGAGGTTATGTCGGAGCCAGCACGTTTCAATATCGTGAAACTCAACAACGAGAACTACCAGGTATGGAGGTACAAGCTCGAACTCTTGCTCATACGTGAACGAATTTGGGGCCAGGTCAGTTCCGTTGCACCGACAGAAGCAACTGCAGCAGAAGCGTGGAAGAAGAAAGATGACCAAGCACGTGCGACGATAGGCCTGCTCGTCGAAGACTCCCAGCCAATTCACATATGGAAAGCGAAAACAGCAAAACAGGTATGGGAGTCATTGAAAAACTACCACGAAAAATCCACTCTGACTAGCAAAGTTTACTTACTCAGACAAATTTGCAACCTCAAGCTTTCTGAGACCGATAGCATGGTGGACCACATAAATGCAATGCTCGACTTAGTGGACAAATTGACGGCACTCGGAGAAGAGTTGGTAGATCACATCATAGTAGGGATGTTACTAAGCAGCTTCCCGGACTCGTACGGTACACTTATTACTGCACTCGAGAGCAGATCGAAGGCGGAGTTGACATTAGACTTAGTAAAGGGAAAATTACTGGATGAGTTCAAGAGGCGCAAGGGACCGGGAGATGCGGATAGCGATTCAGCGTTAAAGACCTCACAGAGTCGACTCGACGATAAAGTTTGTTTTTTCTTCAAAAAAAACAGGACATTTTAAGAAAGACTGCAGAAAATACGCAAAGTGGAAATCCCGAAAGGAGAAGTCGAATCAAGTTACGGACCACGACGGAAATTCAGGAAACCTTTGCTTCAGCGCACGAAGGGGGAACATGTGCGAAGGATGGTACATAGACTCTAGCGCAACGAGTCATATGTCAAGAGACAGAAGTTTTTTCACCAACTTGACGACACAACCACAGGCTGACATAACCGTTGCAGACGGCCAACAAGCTAAAGTTCACGGCATTGGCTCCGGAAACATTAAATGTGTCGATGGAAAAAACCAGGTGAGGACTGTTACTCTTACAGATGTTCTTTACGTACCAACACTAGAACAAAATTTGATCTCAGTCAAGAAGCTCGCACAGAAAGAAATTGCAGTATTATTCAAGGAGGATCTCAGCTGCGAAATAATGAAAAACAAAGTTGTGGTAGCAACAGCCACACTCTCATCGAACCTATACAAGCTGAGGAAACTACAGAAAGCAATGGCAGTCGGCAACACATCCAAACGCCATCAAACAGCTTTGTAAAGAAAGTTTGGTTGTCGGTATGAAGATCGAGGACTGTGGAGTGAGCGAGTCGTGCGAGGTATGCATTAAAGGAAAACTAGCGCGAAAACCATTCCCAAAGGAATCGACAAGCAGGACTCACGCAGTGCTGGATCTAGTACACACGGACATCTGCGGACCAATGCAAACTGTAACCCCACAAAGAAAAAAATACTTTCTCACCATGATCGATGATTTTTCGAGGTACACGGAAGTATATTTTCTCGATGAAAAACCAGAAGCGCCGAAAGTCATCGGCGATTACATACAGTTTGTAAAAACGAAATTCAGTATGCCACCAAAAGTAATCAGATCAGACAACGAGGGTGAGTACGTTAATAATCGCCTAAAGAAGTTGTTTTCTGATGAAGGAATACTGGCACAGTACACAGTGGCGTACTCGCCACAGCAAAACGGGGTGGCGAAGAGAAAAAACAGAACCCTCATGGAGGCGGCCAGAAGCATCATATTCGAGGCAAATATGGACAACAAGTACTGGGCTGAAGCCGTAAATACAGCCAACTACGTGCAGAATCTACTACCAACAAGAGCGATCAAAGGTACGCCGTACGAACGCTGGAACCAACAAAAGGCAAACGTTGGACACCTTCAGGTGTATGCATCACAGGCATATATTCACGTGCCCAAAGAAAAGCGTAAGAAGTTGGAAGCAAAGGCTAAACTCCTCACGTTTGTCGGATACTCAAGTGAGTCAAAAGCATATCGAATGCTAGACAAGGAAACTGGAAAAATAACGTTAAGTAGAGACGTGGAATTCGTAATCCAACCGTCGATAAAGGAACCAAATAAAAAGTTAAAGGAACTAAATTCTGAAGATACGAAATCAAGATACGAAGAAGTCGAAATAATCAAGGAAAAATGTAAAAACGATACAGACGGTGCTGAAGAGGAAGAAAACAGAGAAGAACACGAAGAAAATTTAGATAATGAATCGGAGCTCGAACAATCCACTCTGGACGGCGACGAATCATACATATACAGCGGTTCAGATCTAGAGTTTCCAAACGAAGCTACGAGGAGAACTGAAAGACGAACAGCTGGAATTCCACCGGACAGATTCACTCATGCAGCAAACGCTGTCGTTGAGGAAACCCACGAGGAACCGAAAAGTCGACATGAAGCATTATCGGGGAAGAATAAAAAAGCATGGAAGAGAGCAATGGACGACGAAATGCGATCATTACGTGAAAACCATACATGGGATTTGAGCGAACCACCGAAGGATGGGAGAATCGTCGGATGCAAATGGGTGTTCAAGCAAAAAATAAACCCAGAGACCGGAGTCACACGATTCAAAGCACGACTGGAAGCCCAGGGTTTTACCCAAAAATTCGGAGTCGACTACGATGAAGCATTCGCGCCGGTGGTTCGACCTGTAACTTTCCGCGAGCTTTTAGCGGTAGCGGGGAAACGAAAACTGCATGTACATCACTACGATGCAAAAACAGCATTCTTAAACGGAGAACTTAAAGAAACAATCTACATCAGACAACCGGAAGGTTACGAACATCCAGGCAGGGAAAAATTGGTATGCAAATGTTAAGAGTATTTATGGCCTAAAACAAGCGGCCAAAGCTTGGAACGAAAAATTGCATCAAGTGCTACGCCAATTCGACTTTACTCAAAGCACAAACGACCCCTGCCTATATAAAAACCAAAAAAACGAGGAGACGGTTTATCTTATCATATATGTTGACGACATACTGATTGCAAGTGCGAACCAACAACTAATCATTGACACCGCAAAATCATTGCAGACTCGTTTTTGCCTAACGACCCTCGGAAAAATAACTCACTACCTGGGACTAAAAATATCGAGAGACAACCAAGGGGTATATAGCATCGGACAGGAGACTTACATCGATAAAGTCGTACGAAAATATGGACTGCACGACGCGAAAGCCTCTAACGTTCCTCTCGACCCCGGATACTTAAAAACCATCACCGAAGGAGACAGCATGGAGCAGCACGATCGATATCAGAAGCTGATCGGAGCACTGCTCTATATAGCCGTAAATTCTCGATCTGACGTAGCGGCAAGCGTGTCTATCCTAAGTCAGCAAATCAAACACCCGAGGAACGCCGACTGGACCGAGGCGAAAAGAATAGTGCGTTACCTCAAAGGATCAAAGAATTTGATGCTCAAACTAGGAGAAATAAAGTCAAACCGACTAATTGGATACGCAGACGCAGATTGGGCTGAGGACAAACGGGACAGAAAATCCAATTTCATATTCATATTCGGCGGAGGTGCGATAAGCTGGGGGTGCAGAAAACGACAATGTATTGCCCTCTCCAGTACCGAAGCGGAATACATTGCATTGGCAGAATCATGTCAAGAAGCTGTATGGATCAGAAAACTACTGGAAGATCTCGACGAAATTCAAGGCGAAGCGACGACTATGTACGAGGATAATCAGAGCTGTATAAAACTGGCTACAAGCGGGAAATACAGCAATCGCACGAAACACGTCGACACAAAATTCTACTTTATCAAAAGCTTGATCGAGACGAACATCGTGGAACTGAGGTACTGCCCAACGGAAACGATGATCGCGGATCTTCTCACAAAACCGCTGGGAGCTACAAAACTAGCCAAACTGCGCGGACTATGCCAACTCATGGAACCAACGGACACTGTTCAGCCACGATGAAGCATTAGACGAAGTATATCTTTGAGGGGAAGTGTTGAGATTCAGAGATATCACCGTGCGAGCGGTGCTCGCGTCGCACTGCGCATGCGCTGCTATTCTCGGCACTTGCCGTCTGTCTCTTATGAGAAAAAGTCTCAGCTGTAATTTTTCATTAAAAGTTTATTTCTAACGCTTAAAGGATTTTTGTCTGCTGCTGTGTATTTGCACCTGTGCATGCGCTTGCTGTGCTCTCTAGAATTAACAACAAATTTTTCGTAAGGCAGATTGTTTGAGAATTGCCAGGATGAGATATAGCGGAACGGGGGTAAATAAATTAGCACTGCCGATATTAACAGTGAAAATAAACTTTTTATTAAATAACGATGATAAAGGGCGCGAAAAAACACTGTACAATGAGTGAACCGTTCAGCATGTACCGAATAACAATAATGAGAATAATAATAAGCAGTCCAGGTTACCGAATAGTCCAAAAATGAGCGCACTCCGGTGAGCCAATTAAATTATATGAATCACTGTGCGAAGCATGTTAGTCCGAAAAACGTCGCTCTCAATTCTAATACGTTAATGTGCGACTCCAAATCTTCGACGCTCCAGTGCCTATGGCACCGGTGACCTTCACAAAAGACGCTCCACCCCGTACGCGATGCATCGGAGAATATTTCGAATTCGTATACTGGCTCGGCCATAGGCTCACAAGCGTGCCGAATATTTGCTTTCCACCACTCGAAATCTGCCTGCAACTTTTTTGGGATGGTCATAATCGAGTCAAAATTATTATGATTAACTTCCAGCATACGCGATCTTGCTTTTTCGAAACCTCTTACGTAAACCATCCCGTATTTTAAAACTGGACACCGCGAGATTAACGTACCCATGAACGATGCAAACTCTCTTATCTTGCAACGATTAACCTTGCTAAATTTTCCCAAAAGGTCAACGGTACGTTGTATCTTGTCTTCCGGTAACTCGATCGACATTTTCCTTGAGTCAAAAAGTAACCCTAAATATTTGCACCGCTGGGTTGGAACCGCAAGGCTTTTTTCCTCGTTAACTACGAATCCTAAAAATTGTAATAATGATCTCGTTTCGCGAATGTTGTTCATACACATTTCGTACGAATTTCCGATTACTAAAATGTCGTCCAGATAAAAAACCGAGTGAAAACCGCGTTTTCGTAAAAAAGATGCGACTGGTTTCAGTATTTTGGTGAAAATGTGCGGAGCTATGTTTAGCCCGAACGGTAAGCACCTAAACTTGCATAGCTCGCTATTGTACGAAAAACGCAAAAATCTCCGACTTTTTTCTGCAATCGCCACGAGGTAGTACGCATCCTTCAAATCGATGGTAGCTAAAAAATTCCGTGGGCTAATCAATCTCTTCGCTACTTTTCAGTCCTCGAGTTTAAAGTGTTCTGTTGCCACTGACTCGTTGAGTTTCTTACGCTTTAAGATTAACCTATGCGACCCATCCGGCTTTGGAGTTAGAAAAATGTTCGACAGAAACTGTTCTTTTACCGGTAAACATCTTACAATTGCTCCTTTAGCAATTAATTTGTCAATCTGATTTTGGATCAACAGTTGCTCCCGCTCCGACCACGTGGGTGCGATTGGTTCGTATTTTTGGATACGACGGGTCGTGAACGGAATTTCGAACCCAATTCCGGATCACGGGGTCACTCGTTACTTTTGACCAAGCGTTGGCGAATAGTTTAAGTCTGCCCGCAGGTTTACTTACGTTTGTCAATGTAACTAATGCCGTCTGGCGTACGGCCGGCCCGATTCCTTGCGTTGATACGGCTTCTTCGATTCCGACGTCCTTGATGATGTCTGTCGTTGCCCGCTCGACGTCGCTGTTCGTCTCTTGTACGCCGGTTGACGCGGCGGGCCCTTCGTGTTTTTTGGCTTCCTTTGCGCGTTGCTCTGTTGCAGCGGTTTCGACGGAGGTTTTAGTTCCTTTGACGTTTTCTCGAGGCTCTTTGCTGTCTTTATCTTTTCCTCCAGATCGACGCCAAATAACCATTCGTCCACTGATGTGCTAGTGAGCGTAGTCTTCAAGGAAGAGTTCAAATTGGCTAGAATAATGTTTTTTCTAGCTAGAGACTCTTCCCGATGTATCGAGGCGAGCAGTCTCCCACTGTCACTCAACAATTCGAGTAAACCGATTTTTTGAGGGTTCTCAATCTTGAGTGTGACTGAAATGGCTTTGCCCACAGCCGCCAAACACGCCGCTATCCGTTCTTGTTTCTCCATGATTCTTTTATCCCTTTTTATCGTGTTTTCTTGAATGGAAGCATTAATTTCTGCGTTCAATTTTGGAATCGAATAAAAGTATCTTTACCTCTTCCTCCGGAAGTCCTTTTTTGATAATGTCTGACCATCGTAGAGCTCAGTCCTTGTGAACCGCCGTATCCGTCCTTTTTTCTGATTCCAAACGCGCTCCCAACACGTTTAGTAACTCCTGCTGCAGTTCGACTTCATGTTCCGGTACAATATTTTCTTTCTCGATCGGATTTTCCGTTCGACGCGTTCCGTCGAGTCCTTCGGTCGGTTTATCCTTCGTCTGTTCGTTATCCTCGATAACGCTACTGATTGATACCTCATTTTTATTCGCGTTTTCGCCCGGAGATTTTTCTCGGGCGTTGTTCGTCGAGTTAAATGCGCAAAGAATTTACTAGCGCGAGCACGACCGATGTACGATGCCGATGTACTGTTCAAGCGCGGGAGACGGGACACGCGAACTCCCGCTGCAAAGCGCGTGAAAGATGCGATGCACTGTCTTTGTCCGAACCGCGTGAGAAATATAGAACGCCGCACGTGAAATTCCGATGCGCGAAACCGATGAGAATAGCGAGGTGTGTCACTATGAGCGCGAGAGAGTCGCGACATGCGAGCCCTCTCCACATGAGAGACCATTGTACCGTCCGAAATGCTCAAGAGTCAGCGAGACCGCGAACACGAAATCCAGTCGCGCATCGTACAACTGAGATCCCGGTTATGAGTGGAGGGGAGAGAGGCGCGACACGCGAACTCTCACCGCACGAGAGTCAGTTGAGCTGTCCAAAATGGCCGAGCGCGCGAACGATCGACGAACGCGCGTGCTCTCCTTGCATAAGAGCCGGCCGATGAGATGTACGAGAGGTATAGAGCGACAGAGAGTCGCGAACGCGAGCTCTCTCTGCAAGTCTCGGACATCTCTGATGGGATGTCCGAACGGTGTGAGCGCGAGAGAGGCGCGAATGCGCGAGATCTAACCGCGCGCGAGTGGGCGAGCTCTAACCGCGCGCGAGTCCGATGAGATTTCCACATGTCTCTGTGCGCAAGAGACGCGACACGCGTACACTCACTGCACTACACTGTTGAGCTGCCCGAAGCGTGCGAGTGCGAGAAAAGCGCACACGCAAGCTCTCATCACGCGAAAGTTCGATGAAAAATGTCCAAGCTGCCGACCGCGAGAACGAGACACAGATACGTAGCGGCTCGCCGCCCGAGTCAGCCGATGAGTTGTCCGATTGCACTAGGCGAAACTCACACGCGTCACACAAACTTTCTAACCGAGCACTGAACCGATGATAATAATTTTAACAGTCACTGAAATTGAGAGAGAAGCGTAGCGCGCTCCCGAACGCGGGAGCGCGGCATGATCGTGCGCGCTCTCAACGCACGAGAGTCCGGCGAGTCGTTCGCACTGTCCGTGAAGTGGGAACGGTGCACACGGCACGACAGCTCTCCTCGCACGAGAGCCGGTCGGTAAGATGTACGTGCCTTCGAGCGCAAGCGAGAGCGCTAACCGCTGAGCTGTCCAAGTGCCACTGCGAGAAAGAGATACGTGACACGCGCACTCTCTCCGCGCCTCACAGATGAGATGCCCCGATGACTACACTTGCACTGACACTTTTCGCGCACTTTTCGCTCCCCACCGTTCCACGATCCAGTTCGAAGGACCAAATGTTTGAGAATTGCCAGGATGAGATATAGCGGAACGGGGGTAAATAAATTAGCACTGCCGATATTAACAGTGAAAATAAACTCTTTATTAACCGTTGAGCATGTACCGAATAACAACAATGAGAATAATAATGAGCCGTCCAGGTTACCAATAACGAATAGTCCAAAAATGAGCGCATTCCGGTGAGCCAATTAAATTATATGAATTACTTTGACCTCCGAGTGAGCAAATCTACCCGCGGCGCTGTATCGCCGCGAGGTAGCCGATGAGAACGTGAGAAATTCCGGTGTGATAACGCTTATAGCGTAACCGAGAAAATCACTCGCGTTGAGCTTCGTGAAAGCCCAACCGACATCGCGAAACGACGATGTGGTTGCCCGAAATAAAACTAACCGAAAACTGAGCAAACCCATTGAGCTATTCCGTGAGAATATCAAATAAAGTCGGCGATCCACCCGACCGCGTGGTGACCCGTGTCAGCTATTAGGCCTAGATGATCGCGAAGCCTGTTGCACACGGCACGTAGCCTGTGCCGCTTGACCCGAGAGTCAGTACGCGTGCGCCAACGGCGCGCGTCAGTCTTGCCGAGACGCAGCCGGGAGGTGCTGCCAAGCAGCGGCCACTTGGCTATCGCGCGCAGCGGGGTTGAGCGCGTAATTCTCGAACACACATAGAATTATTGCGAAAGGGGCGAAAGCATAGAACGAGAATGGACTCCAATCTATCGTAAAGGCATCTGTGGCAAAAGAATTCGGGTCTCTCTCTTCCAGGACACGTATTTCTCACATTTCGTGTTAACTCTAGATGCAAAGAGATCGATATCGAGGACTCCAAATCTCTGAAGTATTTTTTATAGGCTGTATTTGCCAGTTCAACCTCAGTATCAGGTTGGGATCTTCGTGACTCAAAATCTGCATCGCAATTATTTTTTGATTCGATATAGGATGATACCAACCATAAATCCCTTTCTTCGCATCAAGACCAAACGTCTTTCGCTATTTTGTTTAAATTTTTGAAACGAATACCACCCATATGTCTGATATAAGATATCACTGTAATATTATCGATCCTTAGCAAAATACTACAGTGACGATAGCCGTCGGCGAAGCATCTAAAGCCAAAAAAGGCTGCTAAAAGTTCCAACTCGTTAATATGGCACTTTTTTTTTCCTCTTCGCTCCAAAAACCATGAGATTTTTTGCCTTTGCAAACGGCGCCCCATCCCGAAAGGGAGGCTTCCGAAAAAATCTCGAGAATACAATTGGCACTTGAGAATACATTGCACACTTTGTGTTTATAATATTTTTCTCAGTTCGTCTCCGACACTTGTGCTGTTCAGACGTGTTTGACAACAGTAAGTGAGTGAAGAGAGTAAGTGCGTGCTGTGGATAAAGCTCCCGACGCAAAAAAGACATCGTACACTAATCCCAAATCAGTGTAGCTCCGGCTCAAGGATGGCAGCCTTTGACCACAAGGGTCTGCCCATCCCACCTAAAGATGCAAACTCCTCAGTTCAAGCTAAATCCAACTCCAGTTACGCCTCAGTTGCACAGAATAATGTTTTTCCGAAAAAGGAACAAGCTATCATCGTGGAAGCTAAGGAAGGTTACTCGATACAGGACTACATCACCGCAATCGGAAACATTACTGACCCAAGAAATATCAGGTTCGCATCCAGGATCTCGAACGGTAGAATATGCTTTTACCTCTCGAGCAAACAACTAGTTGATGACTTGGCTAGCAAACAAACAAAAATACAAATAGGCAATGAGCTTCTCATGATCCGCCCACTCATAAGCCAAAGTATACGAATTGTTTTATCGAATGTCTGCCCCATTATCCCCGACGAGGTACTAGAAGAAGAGTTAAAAAAGCACAACATAAGAATCGCTTCGCAAATCAATTTTTTGCGAGTGGGAATGTCCGATCCCAAGTTCGGTCATGTTCTCCGTTTCCGCAGGCAGGTCTACGTAAACCCCGAAGACGCTGATAAGATTCCCACGGCACTGCAGATAAATTATGATGAAACGATGTACTGGGTGTACCCGACAACGGATAATGCAACCTGCTTCGTATGCAAAAAGGACGGGCATTTAGCAAAGCAATGCCCGAACGCCAGAGCCGTCACCAACACGTCCCCCCCCCCTCCCAAGGAACTCCGGTTACTATCCGTGGAACGCTGGCAGAGATTATCGAAAATAATCCGAGCCGCAACAAGAAAGAGGAAAAGGTAAATAACGGGCCCGCTCGCGTGATGGATGATGAATCTCACGTGGGACATGGTCACGCGCCGAATACAGGTAAACAAATCAAACGGTCGCTACCATCCAGCTCGAGCGACGTCTCGACGGCTATCTCGACGGTTAACACAGACGGAAGAGTCTCAGCCGATGTAGAGACTTCCGACGACCAATCGACCACACTGAAACCCCCCCCCTCAAACACGCTCATAAAAGAATAAAAACGGTGACGCTCAAAGACAGTGAGCTTGATGAAAACCTCGCTCCAATCAAAGATTTACTCGACCAACAACCCGAAAACTTCGCACTCAACTACACCCGATTTAAAAGTTTCCTTATAAATACACAAGGAGTGGCCGACCCGATCCCGATCGCCTTCGACCACTGCATCGATCTTAAAGAACTAACGAAAATGTTGAAGGACATTTACCCACACCTTACGGTGCGAAGCATCAAAAGCAGATGCACTAAAATCCGCAAAAAGCTTGAAAAGTTCATACTCAGTAGTACTGAATTCGACACCCAGGAATCACACGGAAACTCTGACAACGACGGACTAACGGAGTCCGTCGACGAGGGCCTGGACTCCATGATATAATGAACGAAAACAAGGAACGAATTATCCAGTGGAATATAAACGGATTTTACACTCACTTGGAGCTCCGCTCCAACTGCTGATAAACGAGCAGTCTCCAGCGATAATAGGTCTCCAAGAGACCAATTTTAAAGATGATCATGTTGCCAAGATCCGCAACTATAAAGGAGTATGTGAGGAATCGAGCCAATGCAGCCCATGCCAGCGGAGGGGTCTGTATATTCGTCAACAACAAATTCTATAGCGAGGAAATCGAATCTGTATTTGTAATGTTTATATTCCTAACCACTACACCTTCAGATGCGACGAGTTGACAGAACTCATAGATCAACTGCCGAAACTGTACATAATAATAGGCGACTTTAATAGTCACAGTAGCCTTTGGGGGGCGGGAAGAACTGACGGCCGCGGGAGGAAAATCGAAAGAGTCTTAGACGCAACTGAAGAGCTGATCCTCAAAACCGACGAAGCAATGCACTTCAGCTCGGCGAACGGCACCCTAAGCGCCATAGATGTATCCTTCTGCAACGCTCATATTGCCGAGCGCATAACGTGGAATGCACTGCTGGACCTGTACCACAGCGACCAATTTCCGATCTCCATCAACATCGAAACCGGCGGATCTCCACCAGTGACTCCCGAAGAAACGCCGAAGTGGGATATTAAAAAAGCCGACTGGATAAAATACAGGGAGTTCGTCAATTCATCGATCCTGAATCTATGCAAACCTGGCCAGTGTGAAGCATCGGATATAGACCAACTAGTCGCAGATTTCACTCAGCTACTAATCTCAGCAGGAAATGCGAGTATTCCAAAATAGGCGGGGCGTATGAAACATACCCCATTACCCTGGTGGAATGAGGAGGTTGACGCCGCAATAAAAAAATCCAAGCACGCATTCAATGTTTTCATAAAACACAAGACGTTCGCTAATCTTTCAGATTTCAAGAAAGCCCGTTCGGAAGCCCGCAAAACAATGGAAGAGAGTAAAAAAAATTCTTGGAGAAAATTCGTCTCGACAATCACGAACAAAACGCCATGCAGCGAAGTGTGGAGTAAAATGAAAAGAGTCAAAGGTTCATCGCACTTCTCTGCAATTCCCATGCTTGAAGACCCCAACGACAAGATAATATACTCGCAGCCCGAACAGATCGCAGCCATCCTAGCTGAAACCTTCGCGAAAAACTCGAGTAACGAAACTTACGACCCAGAATTCCGGGAAATCAAAGCCGAGACCGAGCGACAGGCTGATGAAACCAACCTGCTGATCAACCACGTGTGGACTCACCGGGTCTTCCCTCAGATATGGAAAGAAGCTACGGTGATCCCAATACACAAACCAGGAAAAGACCATCGACAAGCCTGCAGCTACCGGCCATAGCTTTGACGTGCCCAATGTGTAAAATTATGGAAAAGATTGTCAATAAGCGACTCAAGTGGCATCTCGAAAGCACCAATGTCTTCTCGGAAAGTCAAAGTGGTTTTCGCCAACAACACTCGACGACAGACCATCTTATCAACCTAGAGGCAAACGTCTGCGAAGCCTTTTCTGCCGGACAACATCTCGCTGCGGTCTGTCTAGACATAGAAAAGGCTTACGACATGGTATGGCGGAATCGAGTTATGCAATTGTTAAGGGAAAGTAATATTAATGGGAACATGTTAGTTTTTGTCGGAAATTTTTTGAAAGAAAGATTCATACGAGTTCGCGCCAACCAAGCTCACTCCAAGCTTACGAAAATTGAGAACGGAGTCCCGCAAGGATCTGTGTTGAGCGTCACGCTTTTCCTCGTCGCCATCAACGACGTCACCCATAAAGTCCAATCGCCGGTAAAAAAATATCTTTTTGCAGACGACTTGACAATTTTCTGTAAGGGAAAACACCTTCTGACTATTCAGGAGCTTCTGCAAGATTCACTTACAAAAATCCACAACTGGGCAAAGTCCTCAGGGTTCAAATTCTCACCGAGTAAGAGCCAATGCATCACTTTCACAAGAAGGAAATTACGGAACATGCAACTCGAATTGTACCTCGACGATCAACGAATTGCGAATGTTAACAAAGTCAAACTGCTAGGACTCATATTCGACGAAAAACTAACATGGGGTGCGCATATCAAACAACTAAAAAACGACTGTAAGAAAAGACTGAACATCTTGAAGTGTCTTGCATCGAACGAATGGGGAGCGGACACACAAGTTCTAATTAGCACGTACAAGGCACTCATACGCTCTAAGCTCGACTACGCTTCTATCGTCTACAACTCGGCGAACCACCGTACACTAAACACCCTCAACCCCGTGCACATGGGAGGCCTTAAATTTGCCTCAGGAGCATTTCGCACGAGCCCGGTAAACAGCATACTATGTGAAACCGGTGAACTGCCACTAGCCCAAAGAAGGAAGCTACTCAGCTTAAGATATGCCACAAATATTGCGTCCACTCGGTCCAACCCGGCGTTCGGTAACAGCTTCGCGAACAGAAATGAAATTGCATATCTCAGAAAACCAAGACTTCCCCGGCCGTTCTATTGGCGAATAAAGACATACTTAGAAGCCCATAGCAACCCGCTGGACGCAGTTACGGCGAGAAGAGTTCACGGCACTCCTCCATGGACTCTCCCCCCTACCCTGCCTCCTATTATGACGGATCCTGCGGAAGAAGATTTACTGCCAAACTTCACAGTCATCCACATCAGCAGCGTGAAGGTCCGACCACATGGTTGCAGGGCCGCTATAGTGATGGAAGGAAACGAAACTAAATTCCACCTGCCGAAGGACCTCTCTGGAAAAAACGCATCAATATATGCTCTCGCTCAAGCAGCTAAACTCATCGACCAACACCCAGATCAGCGATTTCTAAGTATCTGCGAACCAAGCTCGGCAGCCGTTGAAATGACTGACAAAAACACAGACAACGCGATAACTCAGGAAACCCAAGAGGAATATTCTAGAATTATCGAGGGTGGAAAATGGGTATACATGCAACCGCTTACCCACGCTGAGAAAACCGCTGACGCCAAAAAGACACGCGATGCGGCCTTTGCAGCGATAATCGATACCCCGTTATTAAACGTCGATACTCCATGCGAAGACGTAAAATCTGCCTTCGAAAAAGAAATCGTCGAAACTTGGGATGAGGAATGGCGTCAATCCACAGGAAGTAAACTCCACATTTACCGAACAAGTGCAAAAGAAAAACTGAACTTATGTAAACTCAAGAGGAAAGTGCAAACTGCTATAACTCGACTCCGCATTGGACACACTGCACTGACTCATTGCCACCAACTAAAAAAAAGAAGAACCCACGTTGTGTGGAACTTGCTATACCCCAATAACGATTGCTTTTTTCGAAAATTTTTGATCCGATCTAGCATTTTCGTCGATTTATCGTTAGGGAGTGCAATTATCATTTATTCCGAGTTGTAAATAAATCCGAGGTATTTGCAACTTTTTGATGGAATCATATTGCTCTTTTCTCTATTAATAATAAATCCGAGCCGTTCTAAAAGGTTACAAGTAGATTTTACATTTTCAAGACAGTTCTCGTACGAATTTCCCAATAACAAAAAATCATCAAGATAAATGACGAACAAAAAACCGCGACTGCGTAAATTAGCCACGACAGGTTTAATTAATTTTGTAAAAGCCCATGGAGCAACGTTTAAACCGAAAGGTAAACACGTGAACTCGTAGAAGCATCCGTAGAAAATGAATCTCAAGAATTTTTGGTGAATGCTCTGCAATGGGTACAAGATAATAGGCATCCTTGAGATCTAAGGTTGCCATGAAACAATCTGGACTCACATCCGTTTTACGATTTTTCGATCTTCTAATTTAAAATGTTCTGCCGTTATATATTCGTTCAAGTTTTTTAGATTTAGGATCATTCGAGAGGAACCATCTGGCTTAGGGGCTAAGAAAATAGGCGAGACAAATTGGTCTACCCAGCCTTTACATTTTTAAATGGCGCCCTTTGTTAATAAAAGGTCTATCTGTGAAGAAATTGAATCAAAATATTTCTTTGACCACGTGGGTTCTGAGGGCATTATCGTCTGTCGAAATTTCGATGAAAACGGAATTTCAAAGCCCTGGATTCAATTCAGGATGACTGTATCAGACGTAATTGATTCCGAATCCGATAAAAAGTGTTTCAAGCGGCCTGCGCGAGTACTCACTGGTTCTAATAATGACGTCGCTGGGACGTTTGTCCCCATCGAGGAACACTGTTTTTCGATTGTTGGCCCGCTTGATCGTTCGAGGAACGTGTCGTCGGCTTCTGCGGATTCGATAATGGTTGATGGAATCGGGGCTGTGGACGGCGCAGCGGGCCTCTCCCGTTTTTTGACGCTTTCGATGGTTGAGGCTTTGAAGCTGCCTTTAATTGTTTTGAAGAGCGTTCCAGCGATTTTGCGGTTTTTAGATTTTCTTCTAGACCTTTGCCGAACAACCAATAATCGCTTACAGCTTCATTCAATGTATTCCGAAGGGATTCGTTAAGATTCGATTGAATGAGGGTTCTTCTGACCGATGACTCGCCATGTTGTTAGTCGGCTAGGAGCTTGCCCAAATTAGTCAAGTGTTCGAATATCGAGACTTTGTCGAGGAACTCAGACTTGATGATTATTGAAATTGACCTTCCTAATGCTCTAAGACAAGCAGTTAATTTTTTTGTTTCTCGAAGATACGCTCGTCTCTCTTCCTCGCGGTTTCCGGGATGGACGCCCTAACCTCTGGGTTCAACGTCGGATGAATAGTTTCTTTACAATTCTCCGCTAGCGTATATTTTTTCAATATTTGATCGATATTATCTTTCAGGAGACCTTTTTTATTATCTCGATCCAGCGCACGACAATATCTTTGTTAATTGCTGGCGCAAAGATCGTTTCCTCTTCTAAACCTTCTCCGAGAACATTCAATAGTTCTGGATGAAGAGGTTCTTCTTCTGGGGGTAATACTGTATTTGATATCAAAATACTCCGCAGGTCCATCGTGAAGATTTCCGAAGAATCCGAAGAATTTTTGCGTATAGCAAGTATCACCTCACACTCGTATTTCAGATTAACCTCATCATATCTCGGGAACCGCTGGATGATTATGATCGTAATTAGGCCCATTGGAAAGCTTGGGTCCGAATTATATCATAAAAGTGTCCTTGAAAATTCGATCCAATGCTTCGTTGCAGAGATCGAGCCGTCCGAAAATTATCGCGTTAACTCACACACAATCGAAAAATTTTGGATCGATTGCTGATCGCGATCATCGTACACAAGAATCCACCGAACGAATGTGTTCGGAATTAAGCGAACTGGAACGCTTGGATAGACATTCTATAGTAAAAATCTTATTATCATTTCGATCCGATGATTTATTTGTGAGATAACGTAGAGCAAAGAAACACTTCCGGCATTTTGGAGTATAACTTCAAAATGCCGGAGAGTAAATTTAAGCGTCCTTCGCTCGTTTAAATTTTTTTTTTAAGTACTCTTGAAAAATATAGAGAGACATAGCTCTTTCCCACTAGAAGGATCAACCTTCATAGGTTTCGAAGATAAGGCAGGAGACATATGTCTCCGTGGAGAAAAAATTCTACACGGGTGGCCAGAGGATTCACGCTGCCTGAGTGGCACGGTAATCCGTGATTCGAAGTTTCTCTTACCTCGATTCCGCCTTTGCTTGCGTTTCTTCAGCTTCTTCTTTAATTGTTTGAGGGTCCTCCACATTTCCGCGTCTTCATCCTCGCTTTCTGCCGAAAAAATCCGCTTCTTTTTATTCATGCTGATCGCTGTTCTGACGTGCGCTCTAAGTGTGTTCCTTGAGCTCTAAGTGTGTGGTGACAGTGGCGTGCAGTAAGAGTATTATGTTTCGATCTCGAGGAAGAGGCGAAAAATACAATTTGTATATTGGGAGTGTTATTTAAATTTCTAAATAAGTTTTTATGTAGATATAACAAGAAAAAACGTTATACTTTTTTAAAAATCACAAAAAATTGATTAAGAAAATATTTACAGATTTTTTGTTATTATATATAACAAAATAGTAATACATTATATATTGCTAAGACCGACAGCGGTGGACGCGCGATTGGCGCACGGCTCTGGTGACCGCTTAGTCATGGGCTTGCTGGCGCTTCGACCGTTGAGCGGGAAGTGCTTTCTTCTGCAACTGTGGTGTTTATTTGCACTTGACTCAAGTGAAACTAAAATCGAACAAATACTAGAAAGAAATAAACTTAATGATCTAAAATTAGGCTCGAACCCGGGACCTTTCTGTTTTCTTATCTGAAGTGAATCGACAATGAATATTTTATTTATTTGTTTATTTAGTGAAATTATATATGAACATATCTGACCATACTTGGATAGATCGGATCAGATATGGTCACATCTAAAAAAAATATTATTCTGGCGACCATAGATGAAGAGGTTTGATTAGATATGATCATATCTGACACGAGATTTTTATGAAAAAAATTGGTAAAAACAGATTTTAATTATTATTTTTCCCGTAAAACAACATTTTTCAAGGCAAAGTGCACATTTGTAATGGAATATATAAAAAAATCGTAAACGGTCATCGAGCCCAGAGCTATAGCGTGGTAAAGCTAGAAGCTTACCACTCGGTCACGAAGACTTTCGTGATAAAGTATCAAAATAACAAGTATATAAGTGACATCTGAATGAAAGTGTGAGCGTGGTCGAGTGGTTCGGAGCACGACTCACACGCAGTAGGCCCGCGTTCGATTCCCGGCAAGCACCAAGAATGTTCTGTGATGTTTTTCTGCGAAAAAGTGGTTCGGAACCGATTATAATAAGTAGGTCCAGAGGAAACCAGTGCCTCGGTATGGGAAACCGAAAGGCTGGAAAGCGTCGCGGGTTTGATTCCCAAGACTGAAGTCCCGTGGGTGAAAGGAAAAGGGACGAGTACATAGCTCCGGAGATATGACGTACGAACTACGACTATATCCGTATATCCGAGACTATTGACACCTGACGAGGCGCGACGAAGCTCCGGACCCAAGAATCGAGCCGGTGACAACAGATAAGGAAGGAGGAAAGAGAGAGAAGTGAAAGAGCCCGTAACCCTTAGGGGATTGGTGTAACACACAATACCCAATACCCAATTCCCAAGTGACATCTGAATGAAAGTTCGACGTAGAACATTTTCCTTTTCAGACGATGATCAACGATTCTCACATCAACCATACAATTATTCGTTATGTTGCACATATCATTCTTAGAAAAGGAAAGTTTTTTAGCTTCATGAATGCACATCATTTATGAGGATACGAAAATAAACTTGTTGATATCCAACACCAGATAGTCGATATGTTCCCATATGATTAATATATGATCACTGTGACGTGGTGCGTCACAAGTCTTCCCCGACGTGGCTCGACGTCCCACCACTAGGGAAATAAACTAGAATTAAGACCTACGATTTAAGAAACGATCTTTAACATTGTTAACCCGTCCCCCGACTTGCCCTCAGTCCCTGCTACCCTGTTAGTCCCTCGACTCACTCGATAAAACCCATCGCACTCAACTGAAGACCCGTCGAAGACCCATCGAAGACTCACCGAAGACTCACCGCAGACCATCAACGACCATCGAAGACCATCGCAGCCACCGAAGACCTT